>JAHZNA010001427.1:0-12371 GCA_027743935.1 Sinodicranocentrus sp. ZH6
AACAGGCTCAAGCCATTGTAGCAGCTAAGCAAGCCCAAGCTGCCCAAATTACACAAGCTGCGCAGTCGTAAGTTACCGAATTCAGAGTTATCTTCTCGTACAACACATCGGGTAAGTCTGATTCGTGAATTTTGCATAATTTTATGATAATGTTACGTTTTCAGAGCTCAAGCTGCTGCACAATCTGAAGCAACCTTGGCTGCTCAAGTTGCACAGGTAAGGAAGATTGCATAATGAAGTCTGTTCGAAAATGAATTCCAACCGATATTTTCTTGCTAACTACGATTAATTGATACTTTTAGGCCACGCAAGCCGTAGAATCCACGAAAGTTCAAGCAGTTCAACAAGCCCAAGCTCTTGCATCTTTAGCACAGGTCAGTAATAGCAATCCTGACTAGTTATATCTCAATCATATTATTTTGGTGTCATGATTTTCTTATATTTAAAATAGGCTGCCCAGAATCACGCGGCTCAATCAGCTGCAGCTCTGCACGCGGTGCAAGGTAATCCAAAAAACTTTAATTTTTAAGTATAATTCATTTATTTGAAGCGTTGACTTTGACTTACGTGAATATTCTTTAATCCAAAAAACTTTAATTTTTAAGTATAATTCATTTATTTGAAGTGTTGACTTACGTGAATATTCTTTAATTTTCAGCTGTCCAAGCTGCTCAAGCTCAAATGGCTTACCAGGCCCAACAGAATGCTCAGGTAAATGTTAAAATAAAGAATTTCCATTCAAAATCGCACAGAAAAACTAATTAATTTATATAATTGAATTTATCACAGGCACTTGCAGGCAAGCAGCAAGCTGCTCTGTCTGATCTTGCTGCAGCTCAGGTAAAAAAAACTCTTTCAAATAACCAAATTCCCATTCCACCAAATTTCACAATCGAAACATTATTTTTCTCAATCGTGTAGAATGCTGCCAACAAGGCTTCATCTGCAGCTTCTCAAGCTCAAGCAAATATTCGAGGTTATGGACATGGACATTAATTTCTACAAGCCTTTGATATTAACTTAAAGTGGAATGCTTAATGGAAGGAGAAGGTTTTGGCAAGTTGTCCATCCTGTATAAATAGTCGCATTAGATGTGCATTAAATATAGGTATTTTTCAAGCTTTCAAAGATAATGTGATGCGTTTCTGATGGTTGAACTATTGTCAGGTTATGAAAGATTTAAATGGATTTATAATAAATATTTTAACTTAAATTTCTGAAACCACTGAATGTGCATTATATTTCCCCAAGTAATTGTTTTATTCAACAGCAAAAATGAATAGCATTTGTTTTATTGATCTCCATCCGCGACTCCAATACATAAGCTTGAAACTGTGTATAACGTTTACCATAGGTATGATATTAATATTATAATGCATAGTGTTTTTTGTATAAATTATCGCAAAAAATCAGCATCAAACGAGCACGTCATGCGTGAAAATCTCTGTTGTATCCCTACAAAATTAAAGTTATTGAAACGCAGTCAGTAGTCGTCATCAAGCAGTGTAAGGTCTTCAAGTCGTTGCTGGAAACATGGTCCATAGCTGTAGACAGAAGATATATATTTTTTAACATCCACTTCTTCTTTCGCCGATCTCTCCAGGAATGGATGCTTCAAAAGCCGTTGGTATTTTGGACGTTGTAGCTGATCCTTTATTAAACTGCGAAAGGAAAAGTTTACATCATGTAATGATTTGATTGGCAAAGACAATTGGGAAAATGTTATCAATTTTTCTTTACCATGTGTTGACAAAGGAAACAAAGTCATGAGAAAACGATAACGTGCCCATTGTGGGTAAAAGTTGAGGTGGATCGCCTTGGACAACTTGACAAAGTTGTTCGAAAATGGAATTCCACTTTGGATATGGAAATTTTCCGGTGGAAATTTCATACAAAGTTATTCCTAAAGACCAAACGTCAGACCTGATGTCATAGCCTTTGGATGTATTCGGGTCGATTCGTTCCGGCTACACGTGACGTCATTTATCAACATTAATAATTTCAACGGAATCCGGTGTGAAACTCAACATGATTTATTATTAAGAACATTAAAAAGGGATTAATTTCTTACCGCCATGTATGGTCTACAACCAGCGTCTCTGGATTGCGCGATTGAGTCAACGAGCTGCCCGGAAATTCCAAAATCACAAAGCTTAATGTTTCCTTCTCGATCCAAAAGAATGTTTGATGGCTTTACATCTCGATGGATAATTTTTAAATGTTCCTTTAAATAGCTAAGAGCTTGAACAGTCTGAAACATATGTGAAAATTGCCATTTACACAAATGTGAAGAGTGTAGCATCGTAAAGTATTAAAGTATATTATCAATGAACAAGTTCTTACCGCTAGTGCTATTTTTCCAATTATATTTTCAGGCATTCTTTGATTCATTGTACGATAAACATATTTATAAAATTTATCTAAGCTTGCATCCATCAACTCCATGCAAATCCAGCAGTCTCCTTCTTTGAAAATGGCTCCAAAGAAATGGACAATAAAGGGACAGGCATTTGATTTCATAACCACCTGCATGAGTCAGAATACAAGCAAATTTAGCTTAATGACCTTCCACGAGATGAGATAAATCCAAGCAGCCAATATACATTATACAATTACCTCCAAATCCATCATCAGCTTTTTCTGCTCTCTTTCATCTATAGTGCAACGAATTCTCTGCAACAAAATATTAAACACATCTTACTGACACAAATTCATATTACCCAACTGCACATGTACTTCTAACAACAATTATTTTTACTTTCACAGCAAGCAGCTTTTGTGATTTGGTGTGTCGCATTTTCTGCACAGTGCCATACGCTCCCCTCCCGATTTCCCCTAAATCTTCTAAATCCTCAGCAGTGAAATCAAATGTCAACTCTGGAGAGATCTTTAGTTTACCAGAACTACCTTCAAGTCCAGAAGTTTGTCTGAATTTTTCACTAAAAGGATTTCACAAAGTTACAAATTGTGTCAATGTAAGAATCTTAAATTTACAATACATTATGTAACATTTTTTCTACTACTCACATTTGACTGTGACTAATTGATGTTTGTAGTCTTGGACCATCACTAAGCATAAGATTTGGTCTCATGGTTGGCGTGGCAGACATACTTCTACTGCTGTTCAACGAGCCAGTGCTTGCACTTGGTGGAATTTTCGTTTCTATTACTGGTGAAGATTTTGCAGTTGCAGACTTTTCGGGCTTTTCAGCCCCATCGACGCCATCAAAGTATGGGAAATTTAATCGTAAATTGCTCTTATCTGAAAATTCACGTTATAATCCACACACTTTAATACAATCTCAACTGGCAAGACTAATTAATTGTAAGATATGTTTAGAATAATATTTTAAATAACGAACTTGGGGGCTTAGCTGCTAAGGATGAAGATCCATTAGTATTGATTGCAGAAGCTGTACTGCTATCACTGCTGCTGCTAAATGTCACTCATATTGTGACAGTTTCTAAATTTTATTTAACACTTTACACAATATACTGCATTCAGCGTTTTTCCTTAAAATGTTCCCTTCAGATATCTTACTTTATTACTGCACAAACGAATTCAGCAGTTAAAACTCCTTTTGTAAAAGCCACAATGGATATATTTAACAAAATAATATACTTTTTATGCACGATTTTGTTTTTGACCAAAAATTATAATTATGCATAAATTAGCTTCACTGTGCTCAAAAATACACAAATACTCCTATTTTCCTTCAGACAGTGTCAGCAACACAGATAGTAGTTTGCAAGTCATACTTTATTTTTAGCTACTATTGTATTGTATTTGGTGTGCAGGACGATTTTACAGTGTTTTCGTATATCCGATTTTCTAAATTTGTCTTACAATCCTGCTAAGGATTCTTTAAAAGCTGATTCAGCTTATTCAACCCTTAAAAAATCCTGTAAGCGCAATCCGTGTCTTCACAGACAAATGTTTGGTAATTATTTTTTTTAAAAAAAAGATCACAGAATTGTTTAGCACAGTGTGCAACATAAATTTAAGTTTGACAAGTGGCAAAGCAAATGTCTTCAAATATCCGAAAGAGAAAAAATATCCACAACAAAAGACTGGAGCAACGCAGCCGGATAAAAAGTTTAAAAATCACTTATTTTATGACAACGAAAAAATAATTAAAAACCCACTTGGTTCTAGCGATTCGGTGAATCACTCGGAAATTATTAGAATAATATACAAACTATAAGGTGTTGAGTTTTGGTAAGAATATTTTTTAGCATTGCTGCACAGCGCTGGGTTTAAAAACAGGATATTAAGCCTGTATTACTCTTGAGTCAGGAGAGACACGAAGGAACAATACACGTTATGCATGTGGGAAATGGAAAGTCAGTCATAATGCAGGAATGGATCACGACCTGATGTGCATAGACATAGGGCTTTCTTTGTAGTAAGCATATTATATTCGGATGTATAGGGAAATAGGGATAGGTATATTTTAATCGTAAAGTATATCACGTCACGTACTAATAGACCTAGGCTTAAACTATACGCTACTGAGTTGTCCATGTATTTGGTATCATATGAATGAATGCTGAAGCTCACGAATTGTGAACAAAGAGGGTATACATGTATCCGACAGATTCATTCTACATGACCATGATGTTTTGAGATTTGACTGTTGTGTTGTGGTCTTTGGTCGGTTGAAGTTACTTTTTGTGACAGAAAGCTCTGTAGATGGGATGCTGAATATTGTGGCAGAAAGGAAAATCCCATGGAGAATGGAGAATACTCGAGCAGTCGTGGTAAAGTAAGTCAAAAGCCTTGGAAAGGATTGCTGCGACCATGACGGTATTCATTGGAAGGAAAAAGCAAGCAGAAGTCAGTGGAATGCTCTTCCTAGTCACAAAGTCACCACAACATTTTTCCAGACTATGAAAAACTAATTCAGCAAAGAAACCTTGTGTTGGTTCACTTGCTGCGCATGCACAATTTATGAGACAGCCGAATTCCCTTTTAGTAGAAAAACTGATGATGATTGTGCGATGGTTTTAATTTTTAATTTAGTAAATTTACTGACGCACAGAAATAGTTTTTTTAAGCGAAGCGACCCTGAATCAAGCGATTCTGGTTTCATATTTTGTCCGATATGCAGAATATATGCATGCAGAGATTTTGACAAAAATTAAAAATACTGACGGCATAAATCTATCAGTCGATCAGTCCTCGTTTTCAGTAGAGCATGAAGCGAGTGAGCTTTCCCTTGATTTTTATCGATTGCTATTCTGAGTTTGGTTTGATTGTGACTTATGATTTTCACATGCTGATGCTGATTCAGAGAAGTCTGGAATGAGAAAATACACGTATACAGATCAAGGTAAGCAACATACTTATGAAGGCGTTATTGTGTTCTCTGTGAGCTTGTTCATCATTGGGAGCACGTACTACTTTTACGCAAGTTTTTCTACGTATTAGCCGTTTCCACTTTTCCAGTGTGGGAGCTCGTTAAATCAAATTCTCTTTATTTGATTTCCTTGTTGACTTTATGCGTCACATCTAACGCCTTCGCTTTCCCTTGTACAGCACAAGTTTTTCTATTACAAACTTCTCATCTACAACAAAACCTGTGGTTGCATAATGTCATGTGGTGTAATGCCGGTGGTCTACATAAGCTTGCCAATTTATCAATTTATGAATGAACTGATTGTTTTCGATTTTACCTTGCACAATATACTATATTTATCTTAAAACCGCATAATTTCCCATAGTCATAAGTACAATGTGGTGCGACGGTTTTAAAGTATTTTATTCCGGTTAAGAAACTGCTAGTTTGGAATCTTCGCCATTCCAAATGGAATATAATCTTCTGAGAATGCATTCGTTCCTCTGGATATGGTTTCAATTCGGTCGGAAGTATCGACAGAATAAAAAAATATCGTATTACTTTTCGGCCACACTCCGAAGCACTACGATTCGATTCTCAAACTTTCCATTTTATAATGGTTAATGTAAATATCTGTTTTTATATGTATTTATTTGTCGACTACTCACAATCGTCATCAGTCATCACATTAACTTATGCTCATCGTTTTATACAGTCGCTCTTGTATGCAAAGTACAAGCAAATGAATAAGGAATGTCATTTAGAATATGCGTTTATTTTTATTTTGTCAGTTTTCAATTTAAACGACTGCTGAAATGATTAATTTGTCATTTATTAGGCAACGCCAACGGCAAGCTTTCTTGCTCAAATATCCCCGAGTTTATTTCTGCGTTGCAGTGAATAAAATAAAACAACACTCGACTCGACATACCCACGCAATTTTTCTCATATGAACCTACTTTTGTACTTCATTCCTATACTCGAAAGACGTAAAACAACTTGTCTTTCCATCATCATCACCAAGTTCCTCCTTCTCACACACAATCAGTGTGCATGGTACTCTCTCAGATCTGATACACACAAACCCTACTTTATTACACGACAACGTTACTCTTACTTTAGCAAATATTTAATGCACTCTCATCTCCTCAGCACTTTTTCAAAGGGGAAAATCTAACCTTTCTAGTGCTTCACTGACATACTGCACCGTGCACACACACACACACACTTGCAAGAATCAGCAATATATCAAGATTTCGCAGATGTGTGGTGCACACAAGTATGGAAAAAATTCATGCGTAGTTTCAGCACATTACATTCTCTCTGAAAGTGAGTGAGATGAGCAAAACCTATAAGGATATTCCCATACGAATGCCACAAAACGACAAAGATAGGACCTTTATACATCCCTACCTGTGTGATATGATCATGTTATCCTCTCGCACAAGTGCATTTTTATGCATAGGTATTATTAGGCATAGGTATATATATCAAGTTATGGTGAATGTTATATAAATGCACAAGTCGTGTACGACCCACACATGCCTAAAAGGATTTTGTTATGGAAGAAATTGAGATTGGAGCTGCTGTTTGCAGAAAAAAGAGTAGTGGTGCACGGTGGTGATGTGATGGTACAAAAGCATGATGTATCTTTTTTTGCTCCTTTTCTCTCCCTATCCAATGCAATGCTGGATGGATGGATGTAGTAATGTTGTGTGTATCTGCTCAGCTGTTGAAAGTGCAAGGCAAAAGGGATGAAGGAGAGGAAGACAAGTGTCTGGATTTTTATGGTATCCCTTATTACAAGCAAGGAAGCAAGCACACTATCCTCCACTATCAGCTCTTTCCATCTGAAATCTGATGTGTATGTCATCTTCTATACTACCTCAAAATAATAAATACATTTGTAAAAGGAGAGAATAATATTCCAAAGAGTAGTATTTGGAGAGAAAAGACTACTCGAACAAAAACAGGAAGGAGATGGATATGCATAAATAGCAAAATAAAATATTATTTTATCCACATCCAAGAGACATATGTGTGTGTGTGTGTGTGTCCAGATTTGCTGGCCAAGTGGTAAAAATACTCAGAGATTCACTCATGTCGTCGTGTATTGGAGAATTTTATGTGCTCACAATTCGCATCACTCTCCCTCTCCTCCATCATGATGATACTTAGGGCTAATCGATAAACGCTTAGTCTTCACTTTAAAGAGTTTTATCTGTGTTGAGTGCATGAGTTATAGGAGAAAGAAATTTAATTGATAAGGGTTGAGATAAGTTGAGGATATAAACAAAACACAGGTGACACCATAGATTTGGTAATTGCGATTTGGGTCAGCGATTTGGATATGCTGTTTTTACAGACTGGGTTTTGCACTTGTGCAATCAGCATTTGCGAAAGTTGGTGAATTGGGTAAATACAGTCAAACGTAGACCTGAGAAACTTTTTCATGTGTGCTAAAAGTTGAAAAACGACAGATGACAGGTGACGATTTGTCAACAAAGAAAATTCATTTATCTGTGTTGAGTGCATGAGTTATAGGAGAAAGAAATTTAATTGATAAGGGTTGAGATAAGTTGAGGATATAAACAAAACACATGTGACAACATAGATTTTGTAATTGCGATTTGTGCAATCAGCATTTGCGAAAGTTGGTGAATTGGGTAAATATAGTCAAAAGTGGACCTGAGAAACTTTTTCATGTGTGCTAAAAGTTGAAAAACGACAGATGACAGGTGACGATTTGTCAACAAAGAAAATTCAAAAATCTTATGAGACTTTATTGAATATTTTGGCAAACTGCAAGTGAACGATTTGCCAAGCCGGATTTTCTTGTCATACAAATCAGAAGGCAGTCAAAGAAGTAAGATGGACGAAGTAATTGAAGTGCAAGTTTACGCAAACTCATGAGGAGAAAACATTAAAAAAGCAATATAAATAATATGCATAATGCTAGAGTGCTAGCCCAAGTTCATACAAGGATTAAAAGACAATAGAATGATATATACGAGCCAAAACCAGTAGCGCGTTAAATTGCTAATTGTGATTACTAATTGCCAGATTCTTTCAATTGTTTCATAAAAAAGTAAATAAGCGTTGTTTAAATTTGATGTTAACTGGAAATTTTTACATTCAACGTTTCAACATTAAATTTATCTTGAAAAGACAATAACACAAAGCAAAAGTTGTCCCTACGAAGAAGAAAACTGTCATTCTTTAAGTCAGTGATTGAGGTCGCTGAATTGATGGTGATTTATACGGTACTAATTTATGAACGGATATAAAAGACGTTTCACTTTGTAATTATTGTTGTTATTGTTATCAGCTTGTTATATCTTCCATAAGCACCTAACTCTGGATTCACTCACGTGAATCAGGCGTATTCCATTTGAGTTGCCAATCTCGCTATTTTATATACAAATACGTGGGTTGCCGATATTGCGTCAACAGTAAATCCTGAGCGAGTGAGTTAGCATTAAGTATAATGGTAATAATAGGACCGATAGCTTTCAAAACATGTAAAATTCATGATTGTGCCATTACAACAAAACATCGACCATCGACCTGTTGTTCAATGTTTACGAGAGGATAAGCAATCTGCAAATTTCAATTAGCTGACACACTTTTATATAGCCTGGAAGCATGGGTGGGTCACTAAGCCATGTCCTCCAGTCCCCTGGAGGTTTAATTAACATAAATTCCAGTAATCAGAAAGTTTCTGAGATGACTAGAGAATTGATTTATGAACTTTTTGACGTCTTGAAAGCAAACCCTAGAGTTTCAGTCCAGAAAATTGAAGGATTACTGACGCGAATTCCGAAGGTATGTTATGGCTTTGTATCTGTTGCATTCCTGCAATATATGAAAGAGAAGTTGTGCTAATCTTTTTTATTTTGATTTCACAGAATGAAAACATTTTAGCAGTACACGATTTCTCAGGATACAATGTTCTCCAAAAGTGTGTGGGCATAAACAATGTGGAAATAGTAAAATGGATTCTAAATCGAAGCCACAGTTTAGATATAAACAGAGGAGCTTGCTCCCTTCCACTTCATATAGCATGTCTCAGAGGTTTCGAAGATATCGTTGACATGCTTCTAAAAAATGGTGCAAGAGTAGACTTAGAAGGAAGGATGTGTTGGCCTGCAGCTATTCATAATGTTAACTGTGAAGAGAGATCTAAAATTCGTAAGCTTTAAATTCTATTTAATTCGAATCGTAGTTATGAGTCGTTTTTCAAACCAGCATTGAGATGAAATGAACGTACATATTTTAGGTGACAAAATGGATGACATTACTCCTTCATTAGATAGAACGTCTGACAAATTGCAAAATGCTATTTATTATGCCATTGACGGGGATCAGCCAGATATTTTAGATATGTTAATACAGCGCGGTGACGAAACTTGGCTCCCGTGGCAGAGAAAAAGACCACTTCTTCACTTAGCGTGCGAAAGGGGTACCCAGCTATATAACTTACACATTAGTATAACTGTGATGTTCATTGATCAGTAACTCCATTAATATGTCCACTGCTTGCATTTTTCTCCATTTACCATTCAGGAGCGTGGCAATGTGTACAATTTTTAATTGGCGAACGAGCGGACGAAATTAATCAGTGCTACGACGAATATTACCCAATTCATTACGTAAGCTTGTTTTCATATGGTTCCTTCGTCCGGTATATCTTACGTGAATGGGTTTGAATTTTTGTTACTCGCTTTCAGGCTGTTCTTCACGACGTTAAGTTTGTAGAAAATAGGTAAGTTACAAATGTTTGGCTCGAAGTGGCCGCCATTTTTTTATAGAAAGGTCGTTCATTTTACTTTTACTCCGTATTTTGGTGATTCATAAATTGTAGATACGCTTTAGAAGAAGCTCGATTTGGTCTGGATCAAGACTACATTCCATGGTCGAAATGGGATATGCTTCACATAGTTAGATTTATGCTTCAGCAAGGTGGACGACCTAGCATTAATCAACCCGGAAATTCGGCATTAGCATGTGTTTTAAGACATGTAAGTTTTTACGGGTTATGATTATTATTACGTGGCAGGCAGTTGCATTCTTGTGTTAATGTAATGTGTTGGAAATTTCTAATGATATTCAGGTTCGTGATTTTGAATTCCGTTATGAACTACTGTCCATGTTACTTCAGGAAGGAGGTATGCTTAAATAAACACACAGCAAGCCTGATCATGTTATATGTTACATATAATTTGCGTGACCAATTTTGCATTGTATTTGTGTGATTAGCAACATTTTGTTTAAAACTATTCTTTTGTTGAAGGTGATCCAAATATGAACGGCCGTGATGGTAGTGTTCCTCTAATGGTCTGTCTCGTCCCCCTAATAAATAAAGATCTCTTATTCAACTTTACTCACAATATGAAGGTGCAACTTAGGTTATCTCATATGAATGGTACACATAGAATTAATCCTTTTAAGATGTGTAAATTATTTTCGAATAGGTTTTCTATCTGAACTGTGTCCGAATACTTTTGAAACACGGGGCAAATCCTAATTGCTCGTCTCGGACAAATTTGACTCCTCTACATGTTTTAATGTTTGTGGGCGGAGGTAGCTTAACATTATTCAATCAACTGATACAACTTTCATATATTCAAATTGAAAGCATATTTCTTCATATCAGGATTTGATTTTGTAGGGTACATGGGACTTACACAATCAGATGAAAAGGATACTAGTTTTTGTATGGAAAACGCGTTAATGATTTGAATTTAAATAACACTTTGGTACAAACAATGCTTTCATTAACTAAAATTTGTCGTTTTATAGCATTTATCCGTCAGCTTTTAGAGGTTTTATTAAGACATGACTTGGACCCCAATGTGAAGTTCTCTCCTCGGGCTCAACACATTCTACTTTCCCTTCTTGAACTAGTTCTCAGCGCAAGAAACCCCGGTGACTTGGACTACATTTACGACCTTTCACTAACTCTTATCCAGTTCGGAGCGGATCCTAATGTTAATATTTCTATGAACGAACCGATGATCTGTCATAGTCAATCTTCTTTCTTCCTGAAAAAACCCTCTAATAAAGTAAGTCATATCTGGCGACATCCTCGTACAAAATTACATTTTTAGGTATATTTATGTAAAAGAAATCTCTTAATGTTCTACTCCTCCTTTACAGGTTCTTTACTACTATATCCAGTGGTTATGTAGAAAAGAGCATTTGCTACTTGACCCGGAAAAACGATTCGCAAGGATTATTCGGTTATATGCTATGTGCATGGATCACAAGTAAGTATCGAACAGTTTTTGTTATTTATTTCTAGCATGCAACTGAGGTATCGATATTTCCTCCATGTGTAGTTCAAATTCAAGAAGAAGTTTAGTGATACACGACCATGTAGTGATATTTCTTAAATATTGTGAGAGAAAGTTATTGATTTTTTGTATTATCGGATTATTGTAATTGTTCGTTCAGCTCAGACTTTTTTGAACCGTACGTTACACCTTTCGGAGGACATGTTACGGTTGCCGTATTTATAGATTATTGGTTATAACAAAAACTAACTTTACTAACAAATTAGTTTCTGTATCTGTGGCCGTATTACATGGGATAGGGTAGACATGGATTTGCACCTTTTGTGTAGGAATATATCAGTATCTGCAGATCTTAAATAAAATATGCTGATGTGAGCTGACGAAGTAAAAGTCCAGAGAGACTGGCATTTGTAAAAGTATGTAGTCAACTACTTATGTGGTACAGCTAATTTAGGTAATTGTTATCTTTTTTTGCAGAGAATTGTATAATTGCTTGAAGGTGCTATACACACAGTCGGCAATCGTTCCAGTCAGAACAAGTCTTTGTTGTACCCTCAAAGAACTTTATTCGAGTCCAAGGACGCTTTCGCAACAATGTCGAGTTGTCATCTACAAACAGTTGAACCGTGCGCCTGCCAAATATATTAATAAACTACCTCTCCCACCACCTCTAATCAAATATTTACTCAACTTCGAATAACTGGTAAAACGAAAATTACATTGCAGAACGTGGAGT
>JAHZNA010001428.1:0-12150 GCA_027743935.1 Sinodicranocentrus sp. ZH6
TTTTTATGAAACGTCCAGAAATCGCATTTTCATGTTCTCTTCGCCTTTCACCTTTTGCCAACCGGCATCCAAATCTTGCATTTTTCTCCATACTATGATGCTTTGTATGAGTTATGCATTTTACGTGAATGCGTTTCAGAAAATTTTTATGTCTAGAACTGTTGGGGCATTATGCCCCAATTTGGCCCTCTAGTATATATATATCCCAGCATTAGTAGATAGTGTAAATACATTATGTGTGTGTGTGAGTACTTCGTTGTTAAAAAGAGCGTTCCTTTCCGTTGTCTACTGGCATTGCTACTTTCATCTGGTGAATCATAACATTTTTAGGTACATTTTTTATGCCTACATGCCATCACCAGGTGTTGGTGAAGGGGGATTTTATGAGAATGTTCAGCATCTCCTAACCCAATGCCCTTTTTCACCGCTTACCATCGCATCACCATAAACTTCTGGTGATGAATCTGCTTGCATGCATGTTCTTGTCTATAGTAAATGAAAAAAGAAAGCATGCATGCAATCAGATGGGGTCGAGATGATGTGATGTGATGCATGATGACCAGTGTAACAGCATTACCATGTATTTTCCCCAATCAACTTTGTTTCGTGCTACTGTTACATTGGGAAAAGGTATATAAATATCTAGGTAAAGGTATAGATCTTGAATTCATATTTATATCCTGGACAAACAAAGTGTGACTGTGACAGCCACAAACATGTGGATGGCAAACAATTTTCAAGTGTGATGTGTAAAGGGGGATGTGCAAATAGGTTGCAAAGATGTATCAATGTGCTGAGCGGAATCAATGTCAGTAGGGGAATTAGAAGAAACTGACAGAATAAACCACTAACTTGATAAAAAACCAGTATTTTCCCTGCAATGCATGCTTTCTCTGTAAAATGTAGTTGACGACCAATAAAAGAATGTAGATGATGTCGGGTTACTTCGTTTCGCATTAAAAATCGTTCTTTCTTTTCCGAGAGGAAAATACCAACGACAAGTTTCAGTCACTCACAATCAGTATAAGCTTGCCGTTTGGAGAAGAAAGATTTGTAAAAAAAAGAGCTCCTTTCTATTTTCCTGCTTTGAGATTTCGCTGAAAGACTTTTTTCAACAATAATGGACCAACATCAATCTACCTTTACAACAGCATGTAAGTGTTTCTGCTTTTTACGGTGTATATATTTTTAATCAAAATAATACGTTAGTACAATTTGGTGAGTTCAAAAAGGGTATTATGGTAAATGCAAGCTGTGACGATGTTTAAGGGTTTTTACTGTTTTTCAGTGCAATTTTTGTGGCACTGCGTGGCAGTATTTCAAAATCTAAAGTTACTGATTCGTGATACTCGTCAGTTATATGACAATTGTAAGTATTGCGAGATAAGAAAATAACAAATCCATATTTGGAAGGGTTTAATGATTGACTTTATATCTTGATTTGTTTAACAGTTAGAGAACTTTGTGAAACATTTTGTCAACCACGTGGAACGCCGCTTCAAACAGCTTCGNACTTTGTGAAACATTTTGTCAACCACGTGGAACGCCGCTTCAAACAGCTTCGAGTATTGTTGATATTCTTGAAATTGGCAACATAAACCAATAAATTTACTGCTTGAAGATGTTTGAAGTGCTTGTTTCCAAACCGACATTCCAAGTCACATTTTAATTCACACCTTTCAGAGCCGTATTTTGAAAATAAACCTAAAAAGGTGTGATCATGTACATGTGCTAAATAAAATAAAGTATGTATTATAAATGACGGAAAAAATTGTGTTGGTTAACTTTTTATTTAAACTACGATAATTTTTACTTACTAGACGAAGATGATAGAAATTCATGAGTAGAAATGAAATGCGAATTAATTTTTTATCCATTAAAATTTGTAAAAGGCGTATTTTTGTAGGTTTCATGGCTAGCTACTGAATAACATAAAATGTTCCCTATTCTGTAGATAGCAGAATTTAAGGTTTTAAAATGAATTAGAAATACGTTTTGTCTTCATTTTTGTCGACTGCTCTTTTGGCATTAAATGTGAGACTCATGCATTCAAAATTTCCGTTGCACCATGAGTGGTGATGAGATGAGTCTTCTTAATGCCTGTTTTATTAGTGGCTCACCATAATCAAACATATTTCTACATAATTTTACAAAAAATACATTCTAATTGTTTTTATTTCATTTGTTGCTACATACACTCAGGCTGACACTACCATCTCTACATAAACATAATAACGATGAAGCTAAACCGACATCCGGGAGGAGCTTTAGATCCTCTGGGTTTTGACATGCGATTTTCCTGAAGGAAAATTAATGGATAATGAAATAAGTGTGTCTTCACCAAACAAATATTATGCAGTTAATTAATATGTATTGTGCAATAGTTTACTTCAGTTGACAAATAAATACATATGAGTAGGTTTAATTAAATAAACAAATTGAAATTTCAAATCTCTAGTCGGATATTTTACCCTCTTGTTTGCTTGGAAAATGCATTTAATTGTTTCATTTTAAGTTAAGAGTAAGCCATATTATTTGATGACATCATTCAATTTTCATTTATTTAATTTGTATTAACGTGTGTCCACGTGAGACAGCATGATTCATTACATTGCAACGTGTTTTCCCTTTTACGAGCATAACTAGCAAGCTGCAGACATGACTTTTCTTCAATGTCATGTCTCAATTGAAAGCATCCATAAATTGACTAGAGATGTTCCATTTGCCATACAGAGCTCTTTTTCTCCATGAGAGAATGAGCATGAGAAACCAACGATCAAGTTTTAGTGACTCACTATCGTTGGGAAAAAGCCGAAAAAATTGTCTCATGTAAAAGTCGAAAAAAGTCTGAAAGTTTTGTTATATCTGATCATGTGCTAAATGAATTAAATAACGTGTGATCCATAACCAAAAAAGAAATATTTTGTTGTGTTGCATGGCATTCTCTTTATTAAATGACACGGCATGATGACCTGTTTAACAGTATTACATGCTATTTTTCCCATTCACTTTCATTTGTCCATTTAGTTATACTCGGAAAAGGTATTTATATGTCAGATGTCAAACCCATGTATCAAGTATCAATATGTAGAACAAGATGCAGCAATCACTGTATGAACTGATGTGTAGGACTGCATCAATGTTTTGATAATGAAAGATGAAAGATATATTGTAAAGGTACGGTACCACTTGTTGTAAAGGAAATTAGATAAAACAACCTCCCTCAGCACAAGGGTGACTGGGCTAAACTACTTAACAACCTTTTGTTGAAAGATGAGCTGTGAGCACGAGCATGAATGAACCCTCAAATTCCCCTCTGCTCCGAACGAACAAAAAATTAATGGGAAATAATTGTGAAGTGCAGGGGTGATTAAGTAGATAGGTTACAAAGACAAGCGTCAAGTGGAGTCATGTAGAGGTACATGAGCAGAATGGAAGGTACATATCCCATTACCCTTAAACCACTGCTACTTCATTACATAATTCATGTCATAAGCGACCACAATATGGTTTTTCACGTTCCAACAAATACACATGTAATGATACGTAACAGTTGTAGCACGCGTGGCAGAGCAGTTGCTACCTCGTTGAAGTTATTATTATGTTTATGGGGATTAGTTGTGTGTGTGGTGATATTTAACAGGCATATCCATCCCCTTCATATCACGACACTAATGAATTTAAACCAATGGGGGGAGTCAAGCCGTTTATGTTTTGGCCGAGGCGAAATGTTTTGAGAAATTTTCGGCGAAAAGTTGATTGAAAAACCGGTTTGTTGCATGATCGATATGCTCTGGCGAACACATTCAGAAAAAAGGATAAATTTAAAAAAGGATAAATTTAAAAAAGGATAAATTTAAAAAAGGATAAATTTAAAAAAGGATAAATTTAAAAAGGGATAAAACCAAGAAGGTAACAAGTTACAGCAAAAGCCTGTTTAGCCCATAGCCTATTTGAAGCCATAAAATAAATTCGATAGGCTAAATGTAGCTCGCAAACGTTAATCACATACAATTATACATATATAATTAATTATTAATCTCATACAATTTAGTCTCACATCAAACATTAACCAAAGATTCTAATCTAACAGGATAACATAAATCGTAATTAAGTCTCGCACCAAATATTAACCTAACATTTCAACCTAATAACATAGACTAACACCAGAATTAAACACCCCATTCAGTCAGTCAACACTTCATACATTCGGTTGAAAATAGATTTCATCCCCAACACACTTAGCACTCAGTAAAATACCACATGACAAACTCGTTACTGATTTTATACAACACCCTTTAGGTTCGTATCTTTGTTTGTATTAGACCTTTGACTCAACAAATCATATGAACTTTAGAAAACACCCAAGTAGAACACCTAATGCACTCAGTAGAACACCACATATAGTCAGTAGCATATGCCTTGCATGACTTACCCATTACTTCTTTTTAATAAATTTGAAAAAAATGTTTTTTTCCTTGTCGTTCTACGTGACACACCCCATCGGGTTGTTTCTTTGTTCTTTTTGGAGCTTGGATATAAACTATCAAAGCATTCAGTAGAATAGTCAATACACTCAAATGTACACCACATACACATAATCCAACAACCCAATACAATCAGTAAAACATTCAATCCGGTCATATTGAACTTCATAAAACAAATCTAAACAAACTTTGTGGACATAGTATGTACGCACACACAGACATACAGACAGATACGCAGACGGCGCAGACGATTTCATAAGCTCGCTAAGAAGAACACTTTTGCGAACTAAAAAATGAAACAAAAAACTATTATTACCAAACAGGGAGCCTGCATAACATATTTGAGTAACGACATTATCGCAAGTTTATGTCTGTTTATTTTTAACTCCAACTTTAATTTAAATAGTTTCATTGAATCATTCAAACGCTACTGAAGATTTGATTTTCATTGCTGCGGATCAGATTCCTAATTAACTTTATAGTTTCATAATTAAAGTAAAATAATATAAATAATTGAGTTCTATGACTAATTTAATTTTCGTCAAAATAATAATGTTATTATTAATTTAAAACAGTCTGGGAACGTGGTTAATCCACTCCTCTTACACAAAAACTATCAGTCTAATGTTAAAGAAACTTGCACCAACAGATACGTAACTGTAAATGATGGAATGGTAGGAAGGAAAATATGCTTCAAGCAATTTGGTTAAATATTAAATTTTCGATATTGTTGTACAAAAATTAAATGCATGCTCCCTGCTTGGTAATGAGATTTTTTGTTTTTATTTATATTAAGTGGTTATATTTATTTATATTATATTTATAGCCTTCATATAGGTTATGGCCTAACCAGGTCCCTTTTATAGTAACTTGTTACCTTCTTGGTTTTAGGTTTTATCTATTTTTAAATAAATTTATCCTTTTTTAAAATTTATCCTTTTTTAAATTTATCCTTTTTTAAAATTTATCCTTGTTTTTAAATGCGTTCGCAAGAGTATATCGGTAATTCAACAATCCGGTCTATTGGTTTCCAATCTACTTGCATCTGGTAAGAATAAATTTAATTTCGTATGTTACACATACCACCACTCTGAGAACAGTCGTGTGGGCATTCCTTCAGTATTCTTTAGTTTAGTTTAGTATTTTCCGTTCTGAAAAGAAAGGACATAGACATTTCTCCACTACTCTTTAGTTATACAGTGTGTCCACACGGATTAAGAAATTAAGCTTTGTGGCTTTTTCTTTCGGATCGTACTCACAAATTTTAAACTAATACACGGATTAACTGCTAGCCACGGTACGTAATTATTCCACGTTGAGTGGCAGGAACTCGCATGACATGCAAGAGTAATATTCAGGGAAGACTGTTTTTTGACTGTCGAAACGGGTTAAGAAATGGTCATCCACTGCCTCGGCAGAGGTGGTATTCGACCAAAAAGTTTTCCACTAGGCTACTTTCTATTAGGTCTTCCGAAATTGCCTTACTTTGGATTTGACCTTTGCCCCTACTCGGTGCCTTGTAATGCATTGTCCTTATGTAAAACACAAACTTCGGTGACGGATGTGTTAGAGCTAAGGGTATCGGAGTAATAGACTGAAAATATGTGCGACATGAAGGGTAACAGTTGGTTATTATGTTAAGAAGGTCTTAGGCCGTAAATATATAGGTAGCCTAAACTGTAATGCCGTAAACAATCACAAATGTTATTTTGTAATTTAATAGTAAGTGTTTACATTATAATAAAAGTGTGTCGATGTTTGTGACTTCACAATTCCAACAACTCACATTTTTATGAGCTGAAAAACTCAGAATATGTTCACAAACTGTTACACTTCATGTCGCATATATTTTTAGTCGACTCCTCGTTTTACCACGTCATGTTGTCGCCGACGTTTGGACAGTCAAAAAACAGTCTTCCCTGAATATTACTCGTGCATGTCATGAGAGTTCCTGGCACTCAACGTGGAATAATTACGTACTGTGGCTAGCAGTTAATCCGTGTATCAGTTTAAAATTTGTGAGGACGGTCCGAAAGAAAAAGCCACAAAACTTAATTTCTTAATCCGTATGGACAAAGTGTAGCATTTTCCGCTATGAAAATAACAGTTAAAAATATTTCTCAACATGACTTTGTTAGTTCTTATGTACATTTATTTCAGACATTCACAAATCTCATCTCGCTCACCAACTCCTCGGGGATCACTGGAAGTCCGAGAAAGAGGCACTTACTTGCAAAAGAATAATACCGGTTGACAATTCTAAAGTTTAGTGTTTTTCCACTATTGCATTCAATTCAAAAATGGCTTCTTCACTCATCACATCGTTCTGTAAGTTCTTATCAGATTACCTTATATACGTAACTACATAAGTACTTTGTACAAGTGTTAGTCGCTATTAATATTATTAAATTATTTCAATCACAAGATTTAATCGGGTGTAGATGAGGTGTTTAATTTAATGTCTTTTTTATAGGTCAATTACTAGACAATATTTCAAAAGCAATAAACCATCTAACATCATTTATAAGCGCACTCCGTGCTACATACAATATTGGTGAGTTTAATTACATAAATTGCACGCCATCTTACTCTGTAGTGAAGTGGAAATTTTTTATAGTGTTTGAGTAGTATTCATATAATTTGTGCATGTATTATCAATTTTTCAGGGCGAGAAATTGCCCATGTGTTGAACGGATCTCAAGTAAGCTTTTCAGAGTCCTCGGTTTTAACCAACTCAGAAACTGGAGACTTCATCCGTATTGATGAAGCCGAATGAAGCAAAATACATCCTAAGTCCGACCAAGCTCCAGAATAATTTTTATATTATTATATTTTTAATATCTGTAGTTCGCACCATCATTCTATACCTTTAAAAGAAGCTAAAATTTGATTAAAAAATTGTTGTTTTCAGTGAGATAGTGAACTGCATGTTTGTACTTGTACCATGCACTGTGTTATATTTTTATAAATTTTCAAATTATTAGTCCTTTCTATCGCTTACCTTTAACCCGAAGATAATGAACATGAATTGGATAATTAAATATTAAGTATGGTATGTTATTTTATTTCCGTGACAAATAAATTCACTTAAGCGTAAGTGGACAAAACAAATTTACATGAGAGTGCAGCCATTTATCTGATGAGAACATATAACCCCTTGTACTTATAATTGCCTTACAGCGAATTTATTCAATTCTCAGTTACACATTCATTTATTGCCGTATTCCTATGTTGAGATAAATACCAATACGTCAATACATATGTACAGACAATATTTACATATTATTGACAGCAGGAGTTTTAAAGCTAGCTACAATGGAGTTTTCTTTGCCTAAATTTTTTTGAGCCTGTGTTATTTCTTCTCTCTAAATACTAGTGGGGGGTTCTGAAAGTAATTTCATACAAATGAGGATGAAAGAAAATATAAATATTATGATATACCATTTTCTGTATCGCATGATCAGGGTTTTATACGAACACAGAAAACAACAAGGGATACATACAGACTACGTTACACTGTCTACATTCTCTCGTCCTTCCAAGTCATATCGTGTGAGAATGGTCGTGTTGAATAAAAAAGTCTTCATACTCTCCTAATTATGTTTTAACCAGTTATGTGAATGTGTCCCTTTCTTAGCTAGAGTGATGAGATGCTTAAATAGAAGATCCTTTTCGATGTCGAAGGAGTAGAAGAGAATATTAAAAGGAATAAGTATTCATTTGGTAACGCATGAACATCAGAGTGGAGAATGAGATGGTGGAGCATCAGTGGAGAATGGAACCACCATGGCAGAAGCAGAAAGAACATTGATACCGTAAAGGACGACGAATATGCCTGTAAGGAATATAGAAGTCTGTAAGTGTGTTTGTTTGACTGAGATGATATCATCAAACCCTTGCTCTCCCTTTTTGAGACAGCCTTCAACGCACTACAATTTTTATGAGTGTGTGTGTAACAAGATCATTGTCAAATATGTTATTGTGAAAGTTTCAATCACATAGATATAAAGCTACCAGTAAAATCGATTCCAACTTCATCTAGTTCAACCTTTGGGTTACTTATCCAAACCATCTATATATATATATATAAGCTGGTATTTTTCTATAGCTTATATCTTCATACATTTAGTGAGGAGTGCGAGTCACCGCTTCTCAATGGTGATGGTGGTGTGGTGATTAAGCATCGGGCTATTCGGGCTCACTGAAAACCACACTACAGCTCACTCACTCAGATAATATGAAACTTGTTAAAAGGTAGATCACATAAGTGGATAATACTTGAGCGAGAGGGAGGAGATCATTG
The DNA here is from genome assembly GCA_027743935.1 of Sinodicranocentrus sp. ZH6. Taxonomy (NCBI): domain Eukaryota; kingdom Metazoa; phylum Arthropoda; class Collembola; order Entomobryomorpha; family Entomobryidae; genus Sinodicranocentrus; species Sinodicranocentrus sp. ZH6. The sequence continues at coordinate 8,791 of JAHZNA010001428.1, forward strand.
AAAAATTGAAGTAGAAAGATGATGCGATGATGAGGAGGATGATGGTGAGGGAAAAGCCTTAGGCAGCGTAGGCAAAAAGGTTATTTCTCATTGAATAAACATGAAAAAACAGGCAGAAGCAGAGCATATTAAAATTGTTATGCATGTGTGTAAGAGTGGAAGTAATTGTATCGCTAAAGAATTCCACAAAAGAACAATGAAGGACAGACTGAAATAGCGATAAGGAGAAATATCAGTGCGAGGTAAAATTGTGTGCATGGAGAGAACTTTAAAGTGGGAAATAAGGTGAAGGAGAAAGATTTTTTTCTTAACATTTGATGTTGAACTAAAAACAAGTCTGAGATGATATATTTTTCCTTCATAGAGCCACATCTCTCCCACCAACTCATTACAGTCATCACTGGAAGTTGGAAGGGCTTATTGTAAAAAAAACTCGAAGTTGACAATTGTTGATTTTTCATTGTGGTTCATTCAAAAAATGGCAACTTCACTTCAGTATTATGTAAGTAATTATCATTGTAACTTATATACGCTCCTAAACGTATCTGATTCAAATTCAAATGTGACAAGTTTTAATTAAATTTAATCTCATTTTAGGTAAACCACATATGAGGATACGTACTGCCCACACGATCACTCATTTATGATCGTTTAAATATCGTACCTCCTATATTTACCCACCTACGACCTATATCGTGTTTATCCCTTACTTTCCAGGTATTTTGTTTGAATGTAATGAATGTTTGTGATGCGAGACGAGAAGACTCTGCTTCTGCTTGCATGGATGGATGTTCTTTAAGTGAAAAAAGAAAGTATGCATGCAATCGCAATCTGTGATGCGCATGCAGTCGGGATGATGACCAGTGTTACAGCATTTCTTTTTCACTTTTTTATTGTCCTCTCCATTTTCCATATTTGACTGTGAAAGCCAACATGTAAAGTAAACATGTGGATGGCAAACAAGGGAAAAGGGGGGGATGTGCAGATAGGTTGCAAAGATATAAGCATGAGGCGGAATCACTTATGACATGTGGAATTATAGGTACATGACACCACTAACTTGATGAAAACCAAGTATTTTTTCTGTAATGGGTTCTTCCTCTGTAAAATGTAGATAAAGACAAATATCAGAATGTATCAAAAGATGATGATGATGCAGATGATGTCGGTTTACTTTGTTTCGCATTAAAAATCGTTCCTTCCTTTCCCTTCCCCGAGAGGAAAATACCAACGACAAGTTTCATTCACTCACAATCAGTATAAGTTTGTCATTTGGAGAAGAAACATTTGTAAAACAAGAGCTCATTCCTATTTTCTTGCTTTTAGATTTCGCTGGAAGACTTCGTTCACAATAATGGACCAACATCAGTCTACCTTTACAGCAGCATGTAAGTGTTTGTGCTTTTTACAATGTATTTTTTTTAAATAATCGAAGTAATATGTCAGTACAATTTGGAGAGTGTAAAAAGGGTATTATGATAATTTATCAATTTGGCACAGGGTAATCACATTTTAAAAACTGTAAATTGTAAGCTGTGACGTGTGTATTAGTTTTTACTGTTTTCAGTGCAAGTTTTGACGCACTGCAGTGGCATTGTTTAATTGAAAATCTAAAATTACGGATTCGTGATACAATTCCATATTTGGAAGGGTTTAATATTTGGATTGACTTTATATGGTACATTCGAGAGAAAAGATTTGTTAAACAAGGGCTTTTCACTTTCTACCTTCCTGTTGAAAGACTGATCACAATAATGGAGAAACACCAGGCTATGTTAACTGCATGCAGCATTAAGTATGTGTACCTTTTAACAACATACTTTTTAATGAATAGTAATACATCAGTAGAACTTGAAGGATTTAAAGGGGTTTCATGATTGTCATCATTTATCAATTAATTGTGAACTGTGACGAAGAAGTATTGTATTTCAAAACAAATGCTGGGACATTGCATGGCGGTTTTTGAAAATCTGAATTACTGATTCATGATGATGTTCGTAAAATAAATTACAATGTAAATATTGCGAGATTCCAAAATGACAATACAATATTAGGAGGGATTGCAAGTATATCTTAAGTTGTTTCTCAGGGAGAGAAATTCGTGAAAACTTTTCTCAGCCAAGTAAAACACCGATTCAAGCAGATTCCAGTATGGTAAACTGGTCAGATGTCAAAGCCGAAAAATCTAAAAGTTTTGTTATCTCTCATCATGTGCTAAATAAATTAAATAACGTGTGATTCATTGCCAAGAAAGAAATATTCTGTTGAGTTGGTGAACTATCTATTAAACTGCTAAACAGCATATCTATCTCAAATTCTAAAAAAGCAATACCATCGGTAAAACATAAGTTTTAGATACATTTTCGATGCACACTATGGTCTGGTCCTGATTAAATATATGCACTTGTACATCTGCAATATATATCTGATACGGCATCATCATGCCTGTGTTACCCTTGTGTATCAGTATTACATACTATTTTCCCCATTCCTCTTCATTTGTCCACTTAATTATACCTGGGAAAGGTATTTAAATGTCAAATGTCAACCCATGCATGAATATGTAGAGCAAGATAAAAAAAATCACTGTATGAATTGATGTGAAGAACTGCATCAAGCTTTATAATGAAAGATGCAAGGTATACCTAACGAAGTAATATCTCCATTGGGTATCCTTCCATGTAATTTAATTGTATTGTATGATAATCGACCTCCAACACACAATACGGTACCACTTGTAGAAACGGAAAATTAGATAAAACAACCGCCCTCACCACAAGTGTGACTGGGCTTAACCACTTGACAACCTTTTGTTGAAAGATGAGATGTAAGCACGAGCATGAATGAACCCTCTAATTCCCCCCTGCTCTGAACGAACAAAACCATGAATGGAAATAATTGTGGATTGTGGTGCAGGGGTGATTGTGTAGATAAGTTACAAAGATACACGCGTCAACAGGAGTCGCTTTCTGTGGAGGTATATGAGCACAATGAAATGTACATATCCCATTACCCCTAAACTACTGCTTCTTCATGTTATACGCGACCACAATATGGTTTTCCACGCTCCAACATTTACACAAGTAATGATATGTAATAGGCGTAATTGTTGTAACACGCGTGGCAGATCAGTTGCCACCTCTTTAAAGTTATTATTATGCCTTTGTGTGTTGATATTTAGCAGGCGTCTCCCCTTCATATCAAGACACCCCTTCATTTTGCTATATCATCCATATTTCTTTACAGTAGCTTTTTACACGACTTACTTAGGGAAACTAGTCTTTTCTCTGTATAACATAGATACAGCCTGAAACACAGTTGATGAGGGTTTACTCTGCTAAAAAGAGAGTTTTTGTTTTC
>JAHZNA010001429.1:0-22337 GCA_027743935.1 Sinodicranocentrus sp. ZH6
GACTTTTAGTAGCGCCGTTGAACTTTACAATTTACACCGTTTCTTAAATAGAGTTTACGTGACACAGCCATTATTGTAACGTAACATTTCTGTTTCATATTCATTTTGCAACGTTTACACAGTATTTATTTTACCAGTTGAAGATAAGAATAAAAAGAGAATTACTTTAAATTGTTCACACTTTGATACACATTTAGTACTAACTATTTTGAGTTTCATAAGTTTTGAATAAATACAAATTCCATTATTTGAGCAAAGTCTACGTTTAATAAAAGCGTTTTTAGTTAGCCTTCCATTTTTTGTAATCTTTAAATTGTTGATATGCTAAGCTGACAAATAGCATTCAAAATTTAGAACCGCAAACATGTAGACTGTTCGTGTTCACTTCAGCGCCATTATGTTAATTACATTTTTGCTTGTTCTACACGACGCTGAAGATTCATTTATCACCAATTAAATAATTTGGATAAGCACGCAGCAAAGTATTCATCGTACGTTTCCCCATATTTCTGCAAAGAACCTTTAACTCCCGAAATGTGTACCCTCTCAGGTACTTAAATACTGCGGACTTCCTTCATCCTTCATTCCCAAAAATTGTTCTTAATAGGTCATAAACTTCAGACAGGACTGTCAGTCCAGCTGTCAATTTACTACTCCTAGTAAACCTTACTCTTTCATGAAATATGCATGGCATGTAGTGCCTTGACTATTGAATATTTGATTTTTATCATGGGATGCGAAAAAAAAACCTACACATTCCCATCCACACCACCACCACCAACGAATTGAAGAAAAATACATCCATAATTGAAACTCTTAGGCATAAGACCACCAAAAGACTACAACATGTGATAAAACACATGATCCAGCCAGTTTTATTTCGGTAACATATTCAGGTCAACACCACAACGCATTTTCTCTACCAAGAAAACATTCCCTACTTGTAGTACTATACCATAACAGCAGCGACCACACAAGATATCTTTGTGTCCTGCAGCCTTCATAAAACCTCCAACGAAACAATAAGATCCTTCCCGATAATCAAGTGAATTGCTGATGTACTCTTGTACAATTTGACATGAACCAGGAAGCAAGAGAAAAAGTATTAAAGCCGACTTTGACTGATCTCCTGTCTAGCACATTTTTGTGTCCAAACATTCCTCATGTGTCCCCTCTTGGTAATCGAGTTAAAGTCGAAATAATCATAATAATCACAGGCTAAAATAAAATAAATAACAATTGGAATGTCATCCACATCCTTTTCTCCTTCGTTTGTTCTTCTCTTCACGTTCTGCATTTTTTTCTAAAGAGAAATACACCAACCTAACCTTTTACAATATCAATCACGACGATCGATGCGGAGGAGGTGGAGAAGAGCAGATGAAGCCAGCTTGAGAAGATTTTTTTGTTCTCCTGTCGTATATTCATCATCATACCCTTAAATTTACAAGTAATAATTTTCACCACACATTTTTCTCTACGAGTTTGAACTCCTTCCTTCTAAAAAAAAGTGCACGTACCCCACCTTCCTCTCACATATGTCTTCNACCCTTAAATTTACAAGTAATAATTTTCACCACACATTTTTCTCTACGAGTTTGAACTCCTTCCTTCTAAAAAAAAGTGCACGTACCCCACCTTCCTCTCACATATGTCTTCTAGCCTAGCCACAACTGCCTATTATATCCTTTGTTGAAGAAAAAAATATATCCATTACAGCTCTCGTGTGTTTAGCAGAGTAAACTCATAATTTTTATTGCAGCTTAATTTAAATATGAATGCACCCAACTTAACCACTACTGCTTTTTTATCCTTTAGAAAAATTGAATACCTCCTCTAACCACCATACCACCACCACCAGCATGTTAGATAGTAAACACAGAAGGAAAATAATAAATATAAGTGTCGATAATTTATGCTTCGCACAGAAGGCGAGAGATGAGGACAGTCTTCATTGATATGTGGCTCGATGGGAGGGCTCCCATCCGGACATTGACAGGCGTTTTACACTTCTTTCCAACCCTTTTACATGACTTTCCAATTTACCTCGACATACCCAAACTACTACATAATCCTCTTTTACTACCCCAAATGTGCAGAGAAACAAGGGAAGTTTTCAATAAAATAGAAAAAAATCTTCTCTCTCGCTCTCTTCTCCTTTTATCCAAACTCAAAGGTTCCGTGTGAGTTTTGGGCAAAGGGAATGATTAACTTGGCTTGTTTTATCCTCTCTTTAAAATTTCCTAATGAGCTTAAGCACTTGTTTGCATTTGAACCTGAGAGTTTTTCGTATTCTAATGTGTATCCCATTCCTTCAAAACTACACTTGTTTAGATAATAATCATGACGGTGCGTGAAGGGAGGTTCCATTAAATAAATATTACGTATCAGTCTTTTCCACCATATGAATAATTCATTCCTTGTCTTCTGATGATGCGAATGGTCAACCGCTGCGGAAAAAGGGAGCCGAGAGGAGAATGCTAAAACGTCAATAAGACTTGTGAAGAAGTTCACAGAATTATGCATGAGCGACACGGTTCGTTTCAGCTATTCACAGGATGGAGCATTTCACATATTTGACTGATTAGTTTGAGAGTCGATGGGGTCGCGGGGAAAAACAAGGAAGAGCTATATAGTATCATCAATAAACTTGACCTCTGACCGGACTGCTAATGGAAATTATCATAATATATTAATTCATTCAACAACTCCACACATTATAAAAGTAAACGAAACGAGAAAAAATCGTCAAAGTCAAGCAAGAGCACGAAATGATATAAATATTTTTAAAAAAACTCGAGAGATGAAGTGGTTGAGAGATCCAAATGATACACCAAATGGCAACAAAGATAGCCATGTAAAATGGGAGATTTGTGTGACGGGCGTTATCAACAATGCCCCGTACATCATCATTATTTCACCTTATGGAATGCAATAAAATAATAATTTATTATTAATGATATTCTTATCTGCCTACTAAAATAATAATGCATAATATTATCCTACTCTCTCAATAGTCCGGACCAACAAAAAACGCTATATTGCGTAGGAATGCTCACAAAAATAGGCATCTTATTCCCCAGTTATGCGCTTATATACCTAACTAAAATCATTTATCGGATAAAATGAGCCTGCCATTGAATTTGAATATTGGAATTGTTTTCAACATCAATAATCCTCCACCATCACGTCTTCCTAGGCTCGTCCCTCTTGACTCTCACAGATTAATCACGAAATTAAATCATTGTGCGTTGTACACAATGAATGAAATGACGGATGAGGATTAAATTGCGTGACCTAGCTGCTACTTATTACACACATTTTGAATTAGCCAAAGGAGACCCAGTCATCTCATCTTGAACATGACAAGCAGCACTGCAGGCAAAAGAAGCCCGATGACTCTGATGAGATACGTGCTGTATGGTAATGAAATAAAGTTTAATCTTCCTCTCTTTCTTATTGTCTTAAATCTCTTGATGACTATCCATATATTATATGTGTCGTTTACTTTATCCTTATTACTTTTTTCCCTCCTCCTCGTGGGATTATGATACAAGGAAATTAAGTAAGAGAGAAGCAAACGCACATTCCAAGATCAGTTATCGGAACACATTCCAAATTCCAAAGTAGCTTAAGTAATTGCCAAACAAGAAAAACACGCTAATCTCTTCACGACCCAAGTCCCAATCTTCTGTATATCCTCGTCTCTTTAATCATCATCTAAAATGCGTATGAGTTTATAAACATATGAAGAAAAAACATATCTTCCAAGTTTTCTCCGAGATTGTAACAAGAAGCTTATATTTTGGCACTGCGTCAACCTCGAAAAATCAGATATTCTCTCAAGCCCACTCCTATATATGTTATTTCAGTTGACATAATTATGTTCGCAGAAGCGTTTTAAATTACTTTTTAAAAGATAAAGTATACACGACAATTCCATTCCTTGGCCCAAAAAATTATCATTATGGAGGCAACTCTGGAAGAGTACACAATCTTTGGGTGGTACAATGGTAATACACCATACGCAATTTCGGTCTTTGTGCTTTTTGGCAAGGTAAACATAACTACACAAGTTAGTTTTTTTTTCTTTAACCTTTTTTCACCATTGTTTGGCCCTAGCGTTTTATGGGTGGTACCCAATTACCTCTTTAAAAACAGATGACACTCCGAACTGCCTTCTCGATATCGCCCTCTTTATTTGCATAATTTGCATTCTTTTCTATCACCATTTTTTCACGCCTTGTGTAGCCCTGTGTAAACTAAGCATTTCACCTGTTCTTGTTCTCCAAAGAAAAGAATTCCTCTCTCATTTAAATTTTTTATGTCCTCTTCCTACTTCCCTTAGTGAAATATAATATAACTAATCGTCCCTAATGCTTCCTCTCAGTTCAATATAAATTCAAAAAGAAGCCATTTCGGATTCTGCTCATTACCCAACAACGAAAACTGCTCGAGGAGGAATCTCAAATGAGATCGGGGTTCGTGCAGAAGAAAAGGATTTTTGAAGAAGAAAAAACGAATACTTTGCTGCTTGCCTACCTCCAGCCACAATAATGGCCACAAGTTAGTTCTTGAAAAGATGGAAAACACAAGTGAAATAGCCACTATACCACAAAATACGACCATCAAAATCTCTCTTATTAAAAACGGCACGTTTTACCAGAACGAACACAAACACAATCTCCTTGATATTCACCTCTTCTCCAGCTCATCCAGGTTAACAAGATATTCTGTTTCTGAAACGCTATTACAAACAATTGGTCCGTTTCTTGAAGAAAATGGATTTCCTCTTGGATTGCATATTTATTCAATATTCCTCGTCTCTCAAACCTCGTTGCTTTTCACTCACTATAAACTGAAATGTTATCTCTGGACTGTCTTAAATGATGTTTTCATTTATATTTTCCCCTTCTCCCCAGCTTCTCTTCTGGAATTCCAGTTTCATTTTCCTCCACGCACGTCTTCATTGCCATTCCTGTCATAAAAAGCGTAATACAAGAGCCTTTTTCCACGGGTCTTGGCTCCCGTTTAAACCAATGGAAATTTTAATATCTTTTTAGTCTCATTTGACCCGTCCCATTTTCAAAATGAATAACAGTCACACAAATCTCGCGGGAAATTCATTTGTTTTCGAAAATGTCATAAAAACGCGGTTGTTTTCCTCTCTTTGAGAAATGCAAATGGGCACGAATGCGAGTGCATGATTGCTTGTTTTGTTCGATACGAATCGCTGTCCTGCTGTGGTTGATGTTTTCCTTTCGTCTTCATTTTCTGTGACTGTTGTAGTTATTATTCATGCAGTGCCATTGCCAAGGGCGGTCTTTTCAAATTGTTGTAATTGAGTGCAAACTGCAAATCGAGTAATAACAGGGTTTGAAGGCAGTTTCCATTATTGCTTTTTCTTGTCGTCAATATGATGATGAGCAACCTACTGCGTAATTTAAATGCGTTTGTTCGTTCAAGGCAACTTGTAGAAAAAGTTCATTCATTCCTTTTCAACATTCGAATCATGATGGATTTATTATTTTCCTGTGTGATATGCGTATTTTTTGGATGACCTTGTTACTCAAGATTTAAATATTTTCTTTGTACATTTTTTCTAAAAATCTCAACTTAGCCCGTGTTGATTTTGTGAGAACTTGTATTACCTTAAGTTTAATGGATAATCAAAATTTATCGAATTCAGGACGTGGCCACCTCTAAATTCTAATTAGCTTGAGTTCTCAATGAATACTAAATGGAAAAGTCTATGAAAACTAGTGATTGGCGCCAGTTGTTGCGAAGTTTGAAAGGAAAGTAGTTACATAAATTAGACAAAAGCCCTTGATAGTGTTTACCTTTGATAACGAACAAGAAAATATATTACTCTTGTAATATCACATTTTTTTCTCGTTTTTATGTGTAATCGTAGCAATTTGCTTGAGGAAATTGATCAGATTCAAACTTTGTGCATTACGCATTACGTGAGATTGGTACGAAATCTTTATTTAAAATGAAAGTATCTCTCAACTGCCGGTGGATATTTGCAAAGGAAGATTGTTGTTTACGAAGGATCATCTTCCTGGAAAAGTTGATTGGAGAGAAGTCGAGATGAATCATGGTATTCAGATATCAAATTCCTTTCTTGAAAAACTTGCCCTGCATCCTACATTCCCAATCCCAAGAATACAAGAGAGACCCATTCAGTGGGGCAACTTAGAACATGTCAAGATTAACTCGGTCCAGTGCCTCGCATCTCCATTCACGTTCTCTTCATTCATGATGAAGGAATGCAGTCACTTGTCTTTATTGATAAAACACTTCCTTATCTTAAATATTGTTACGAAATCATTATAATTTAATAACCTAAACATACAATTTGTCAATAACCTTTTTTGCTCGAATATGACAGATTTCAGTAACAATTTAGAAAGTGACAACACAAGAGAACAATAAACAAGGTAATAGTAACGCCTATGAGGATAAAGTAAATATGGATTAATTCAAGCATAACCCTAGTTTAATATTGGTCCCTGGAGTTTCCCAATTAAAGAAATTTCCTTTTTGGTCTACAAACTATAATTAGTTTCGGTCAATAAATTAGTAGCGAAAGAGAAGCAATAGGTAGCGAAGAAGAACATGGATCGACAAGAAGCAAGACGTTGACACAGTTGTTGGCGAAGGGACTTTTATGACTAATTATTTTATTGGTAAGTATATTGAGCAACAGTAGCAGTGAAGCGGTAAATGATTAATTATATATATTTTTTATAATACGGACAGGATTTATATCCTATTCTTCAGATAGCAGCTGGCTATATTGATTTACTGCTTTTTTCTAATTAACGAATGGATTAAATCAAGCTTGATTAATTATAATCAGAGTAGAGCGCGAGAGGGATAACACGAGGGACACACTTTTTATTTTTCTGCTTGAATGCCAACGAGGTCAGCAACGAGTCTATGAATGCAAAGGAAAGGATTTTATTTTGTATCTCACATGCGTCCAGAGAGAGTTGAAATGTGGTAATGGATAGGACATTAGAATAATCCAGCGTTTTTTCCTGTCCCCAAACAGAGCCCAAGTGACAAAATACTTTTATCAATTTCATTCAATATTTTCCACCTCTGCGAAGACTCAGTGGAAATCCATGTTTTGCTCACCACATTTGTCACTTAAATTGACAAATACAATCCTGGAATTTTCCCACAACCCTGAAAAAACTTTCACCACCACTGGAAAAGAGAGACAAACAGATCCCTATAAATCCGCAAGTATGACATATACAACAACAGTAAATCAGGAGACGCCGGTGTAAGAGTCTCAGAAGATTTCTGGAGAAAACTGTTTTTAATGTTATTCAGAATCTCAACCTCAGAAAACTACAAGTTCTTCGTAGGTAGTTAATACACATACACAAAATCTTCACTGTTTTCTCTATCTGTCCTCACAAACACCGCCATTAACTGAATGGTGCACCCACAGGAAAAAAACAAATGATGGATGTACTCCCTTGTTGCTGTCTGTCGGTCGCTTTTCTTCTCCGTGAATGGGAGATTTTGAATGAGTAGCTTTCACACACAAAAAGGCCCACGCATATGTATAGAAGATTGTGTATATTTGTTACACACAATTTCCCCCGCTCACCAACGACTTACTTTTTCCATAAGCTTTTCTTTCTCGTTTTAAGGCTTGTGTACATTTGTCTGGATATTCTGTCAAATTACTAGAGCGAGCCGGAGAGCAGTGTGCATCTCTGGAAACAGATGAGAGGAGAATGAAACAAGCTGCTCTACAACTTGAGATACTTATAGTAGAAAAACCGGTGCAGGTTGAGATTTTCTTTTTAACCACTGATCCCCTTCCGTGCAGGATCCTCGTCCGAAAGTCAGATATCTTCTTTTTTTAAAAAAGTAGCTCTCTTGCGTGTTTAGTTACTTTTCTTGAAATAAACTGATTTAGATCAATCTCAGCGAAACCACTTTATTCACTGAACAAAAACCATTTTTCGCTAGTGTGGTCCAAGGGAAACGTAGAGATTTTCTCGGCGTCCGCAACCCCAAATTCCCCCGAGACAAAAACAAGAAAAATTTTGACTGGATTCGTTTTTTTCTTTTACACAAATTGCCCACATTCCGTGTTACACTTCGGCTTGCTTTGATTTATCCTGAGAAACGAGAATGAATTGAAATCAGATTTTTTTGTTTCACGACACCAAAAACCATAGCCATGCAAGAGACGACAAACTCATGTTGTTTTTATTTCATAGACTGAGCCCAAACTACAAGTTCACCTATATCACATCTCCTTTCCAAGTAAAATACTACACACTTGCATCTCATGAATAAAGCAATCCTCAAGGTATATACTTAACAAGACATACGAATACGAACAAGATGTGGCTAGATCTCTTCACAAGAATCTTTGCGGCATTAGCACTCTCAAGAGTCAAGAAGACAAGCTCTCGTGTGGTCGTGTGTAGTGCGTAAAGTATTTTGTTTCAAGACACATCACACATAATATTCCATCTGCATCTATCCATGCATACCCGTACAATTTAGAACTTAGCAATCTTATGTGTATCGTATCTCCTTCTTCAATAAAAATATCCTTAGCGTCTCTCTCCGTCTTTCTATATAAAATATGGAGCCATCCAAAAAAATAGTCAACTTCATCTCGCATTTATTTCAATAATAGTATTCCCTTCGATCTCTCATCCTCGAATTTTTTATTCCTCTCTTTCTGCATCTCTCTGCAAAATATAAGGAAGAAATGTCAACAGGAAAAATTGCAAGTTGAATGAGTTTTGTTGTAAGTAAACTGAATGAATGAAAAAGCTTCTTCCACACGTTGTCTCCCAAATGTCATCTGAAATGTAAGTCCGTCATGTTCGACACGACGCATGTAATACTCATCTTTCATCTTGAGAAAAAAACTTCTTGTTTGAATTCCCATCGAGACCTCTTCAACTCTCCCATTCTGATGTTTGGGATAGTCCTTACGAAACCTTGAAAGCATGTCAACACGTTGCTTTCCTTCGAATAAAATCTTTTCGACAATGACAACTTGAAAACTTATTTATATTGACTTTTTTGACTTGTGCCATCCTCAAAGTTCCATTCACAGGTTTAACTTTATGTGGTCACACACACACACACACGCATGCATAAGAGCTTGAGAATTTTTTTCTGTGAGAAGTTGCATCAAGTGTTGTTGTGTATTTCCTATTGTGCTCGTGGTGGTGCACATGTGGAGTTGCCCTTTAGAGCGTTGCTCCTTTTGTTAGTTAAGTTGTTATCCACCTCTTGATCTGTCTTGTCGACAAAACATGCTATTGTATGTTATCCAAGCAGACACAATTTTTTATTCTCAAATTCTAATCTACTCCAATTTGATAATAAAGGATTGTCTGTAAAGTTTACAACGGATGGCGACTAATGAACAAAACATGATCAAAATCTGTGATCACGAAATTTTACACGAAAAAAAATCACAGAAAAGATTGGATGCAGTAGTTGTTTGCAGAAATTAGGCGATTCGAAGACTACTGTTGTAGTGTCGTGTCAAATGGAAACTGTATATATTCTAATAATCACTCTGTACTCACAAACAAGTGCAGTTGATTTGATTTGATTTTAACGGGCCTTGCTAACTTTGGGGATCGTTGGAGAGTTACGGTACCGAAAATTGTATTGGTACGACGCATTTAGTAAAAATTGAATAATCAGAAAAGTTGCTAAATACCGTAGATTGGTGACATGTAGAAATGTATTTAAGCAAGTAAGCGCTATATTGAAACGATTCCACGGTTATCGGGAGACTTTTTTTGTATCTCGTTATATCGTTCAACTGTCAGGATGTGGTCCGACAGAGATTTTTTCTTTCTAGCGTCGATCTCACATGTTTCACCAATTCTTTTTATAGTGCTTAGTGCATGTCGTATTCCTGCCCTTGCCTTTTTCCAAGTGAATTGGTGAATGTGATGTGGTGCTGATTAATTAACGCCTTTCGAATATCTGAAAGGAAGGGCAATAAAAATGTTTCTTTTTTTCTATCACATCACACCACTCCATTGACTCAATTGAGGCATGGAATGGAATCCATGTGTTAGCTTCACTTGCTAAGCCTTTCTGCCAAGTTGAATTTACATAAGATTTTCCTTTGCCATTGACATTTAGTCGGTATTCTTAAAGCAAAGTAAAAAATATATGTTGTAAGTGTTAACACAAAAGAGTTAAACCCACCCTGAATAACATATTTCAGGGATGATCCATTAATCTCGCCATTGCTTTCATCAACTAAAATGTAAATATCCCGTTAATTTCCGCGAGAACTCCATTTTTAATGCACTTTTCCCATAATTCCAAAATCCTTACTTTAAGCTGGGGACTCTTAAATTGCAATAAAAATCCAGTAAAAACATTCTCAACAAGAGAGAACAATGCAAGCCATCTTTCCTTGGGGAATTCTCTCCCGTCATGTGGTGAACTATAGCTTTGGCGTGCTGTCAGGGTCATCCTTTCTTCGATTCAATCCAGCAATAAAAATTCCCATTAAATCCTCATCTCCCCTCATCCTTTTTTTACTACTTACCTACAAACCGACAAACATTAATTTGGAAAGAACAACTTTACAAAATGAATGAACCTTGACGATGTTTTGTTTTCCCCTTTTAACACAATTCTCTGCCCCATGCAGACCGATGTATTTAAAGTTGAAGTAGACGTGTTGAAAAAAGTGGTTGCAATCAATGTGAAGCCCAATAGGAAGGAGATCATTACTTGAGTGATCGCAAGGAGTAAGCCATAAATTTTATTGAAATTAGCCAGGAGTTACGAAAGGGAATGTGAAAGCTGTGAGTAGATTACGTGAAGAGAATTTTAAGCTTTGTAAAACCTCTTCAAATAAACTTTTGCTCAATGTGTGTGTACCTATACCTTATAATGTGTGTAAAATGAATCTGTGTTCGTACAATCATCACCAGTCAATGAATGAATTGATGAGAAAAATGTGGATAGCACCATTCTTGGGTATTTAGATTAGACGCCAGTTTACCACTTTGTATGCAGACTTCTTTTAACTAGGACTTTGTGTAATGTTAAATAGAAGTTGATTGACGAATTAAGAAAATTAGGTAAATTAATTAATTAATTAAGTAACTCAGTCCACCAACAAGATTGACCTTTACAGCTATAAGTCAAGAAGTGCGACGCCCTCAAGCTAGCCAATTTAATAACACTAATTAACTTTACCTACCTCACCACCATCATGTTCGACTTGGGAGCTCCTGCACAACACAAAATTGTATGTTGTCAACTCTCAGAAGAAAAAAAATCAATTCAAACTTGCAACTCCAGTTAGGTAGCAATTTTTACATTTGAGTGAATCAGATAAATTCAAGTACAAAATGAGGGGTATGCCACCAATAAATCTTAATTGCTATTCTCTCTCTCTCTGGTCAACAATCCCTTAAATTAGATTCTACAGTTTTTCGAACCCCACTACAAACAATCCCATTTCAGTAAGAAAATTGCTACACTTTATTCAACACCACCACTTTGACGATTAGTGATTATCACCTTTGAAAGGAACAAAACTGGTCTGAGAAAATGATACTTTATTGCAGTGATGATTTTTCCCCTCACAATCTCACCACCTCCAAAGTTTACCAACAAAAGATTGACTTGGCGATTATTTGTGAATACAAAAAGAAAAACTCAATAATCACACCAACCACCCCAGTTTCAACCCTAAATTGAATGCCTGCAAGGAGCCTATAACCATCTATAACTTATTTAGCTTTGGTATCTTGTAAAAAAAACTTGTGAATACACTAAATTAATTGCTATTCATGTCGATATTTTTCTCACCTGGTGATAACATTCTTTTTACAAGTGCTCCCAATGTCGTCTAAGCCTAGAACAACTTTTCATCTCTTTGCCACAATCTTCGCATTAGATCTGATATTTCGTTGTAAGCTATATGATCTTTATACCTATGAAAGAAAAACACCTCCTGTAACAAATAAATATTGGAATGCAATCCATCGTTTTTTTATCTACCTTCAAGTTCCATCTTAGGGAGCACAATGATTAATTACCAATATAATCAATTACAGACGCTGACAGAACACGCATAATGTGCTCTTTGTTCCCTTACTAATCTTCGATGCAGTTGAAGAATAATAATTACCGAATGCATCCTTAACGAGATGTGTCTTATAACAAGATGAACTTTTTGTGAATATCAACTAACTACGCACTACAAAGATCATAATCATGCGTGAGATTCATATTTTCCGATGGGAAAAGATTAACCCTCTTTTTCAGCTGGCTTCATTGATCATGTCGGTATTTCAATTTGTGCGTGAACTAAAGTCGTGATTTCATGTCGAATACATAACTGTACATGAAATTATCTTTCTCGATTTTGTTTAGTGTACAGATGCTCATTTCAGCAATTAAAGTTAACTGGGAACACGCTGCTCACAAATAATTAATTGATTGATCAAACTCCTCTCATTTGAGGTGGTTATCATTCCACACGCCTGATAGTGGACACCAGTTTGTCTGAAAAACTATGAAACCTCCTCCCTTTCATGTTTCTACCCTTTTGGCGATAAATGATTATTGCCGATTCGTGTGAAAAAACTCCTTGAACGATAAAATTGAGCAAAATGTGCATTTTTATCTCTTCAAAAAATCTCAAACCCATCTGTCATCATCTCTTGACGTTCCCTTCACACATTATAATTTCATAAATTATTAAATCTCCTACATTATTGATTGGTTATGCAATTAACTCTGTTATAAATCCCATACTTGAGTATATTCATTGATATTCAACAAATTAACTTTGGCAGAAAAAAAATACAAGCCTTCATGAGCTGTTTTTTCTCTTTCTTCTTCTCAAAACAAGTCCTAGTTTTACTTCTCTTTCATAAACAAATCTCTCGCATAAATTATCTTCTCTCCTGTGAGCAATTATCCCCTCACCACACGAAAATCATGCTAAACAATCCAATCCATCGGAGAATAGTCTTTCTGATGAAATTCTCAATTTTCCTATAGCAGCTCAAGCTCCTCTTCCGTGACTAGTTTCTAAACGGCAAGTTAATGAGATAATGTAGTATACAGGATACGTAAGAGGATCCAAATGAATTGCGATATTTTCTTTTTCTTGATCTTGTTTCTTTCCCTGCTGTAGTGCATTTCTCAATGAATTGCATTTCAAGTTTTTTTTAAAATCCTTGCTCTCTCATCAAAACACATTTTTATCGAAACAATAAATCGGCATAAATTAACAATGTCCTATTATGCAGAAAAAAACTAGATTGGGTGAATCCACCTTTTTTCTACAAGATCATTATACAATTCTGTGAAGTACTCTTCACAATTTATTTTCGAACTGATAATTATCCCGATAAAAAACAGATCCGCAAGGCAGTAGCAATCTAAAGTCTGCTCTACATTTCAAAAGCTATCTCGGAAAAAAAGATGTCTTAATCAGTAAAAGAATTTTTATTGTCGGGTGGAATCTCAAACGGGATAAAAATGAAACAATGAAAAAATGTTAACAATTTTTACACCGAAAGTAAACAGACAACTGAAATTAGGTAATCAACACGGGTCTCCATTTGCGCTTCTATCTACCACCCAAACAACTTTTATATATAATCTTATCCAATAACTTTTGCTCATGTCTTCAGTCATTTTTTCCCAGTCGTAATAAAAAATAGAAAAGGAGAAAATAGATAGAAAAGGCGAGAAGGGTGATCAACAAAGCAATATAATTTTATTATCCTCATCCCATCGCCCTCTCCGACGAAAATCCTTTTGTAAGAGAGAAAAAAAGAATATCCAAGCAAAAAGCAATAAAGAAACAACAGAGCTTGAGAGTCCATGTTCATTTTCTTTTTTTGCAAGTGCAGTAGCACCAAAGGATTGAAGTAATGAAGTAAAGTAATATCCCATCAAAGTTCAATTAACGACTGGATTCTGATTTAGACTGACAGCAGAGTAATTACAATAAAAACGTGCTGCCCAATCCGCTCTCCAAGGAGGAGTGGAGTACAATTTGGAAATTACATTTTCACTATATGCCACGAAGTCGTAGACTGAAATCTAATCTGGCAATCTGACTGACTACTGTAACCTATTGTCTAGTTTAGATAGGTTGAAAAACTACAGAAAGATTAGAACTGTACCGTGCGGCAATAACTGTCTTTCCAAATGAATACTTTTGAAGAAGTATAGTCATGTTTTTAGTCGGGATTTGTGTACTCGAACGGGTTGATTATGGATATATCTGTGAAAAGTAGCTATGTAAGGGTTTTAAAGTCTCGAGTGCTACATAGTTTACGTTTAATGAACATGCATAGTAGTAGTAGTATCGTTTGTATATCCTGGTTTTAATGAGGATGTATTACTTTCTTAAGGGAATTGTTTGAAGAGAAAAGAGTAAGACATAAAAGTTATGGATCTACCGCCTACTACGAAAAAGATCTGTATTGTTTAAACGAGACCCTGATACACTGGTACGTAAGGCCGTAAGACTTCGAAATTCACAGAAAAAATATGATCTTCAAATGGATGACTTGGCTACATTTGAATACTTGATAAAAAATGTTTGAATAATATTCAAACAAACTTTGAGACATTTTAACAATCAACGCATAATTATAAATAAATTAAGAAATCATAAAGTTTTTGACGCTACACAACGGATGACAGAAAGCGCTTTTTGTATCAAATTTAGATAAAAATGAGGTTGTCTATCATTTTCACTGCGAATCGCACATCCAACTTCTTTTTCGCTTCTATCATTTTTACTTTTGTGAGTTACTTATAATTAAACAAAATTTAAAAATAAAGTCTTCGATGACCTTGCGACATATATGCTATTAGTTATGTTATGCTGTTAGTTATATATATTTAATAATTCCAGATATTCGCATTGGTCTTCATTCTTTGCGGCATTTTCTCCTCAAAAGTTGAGCAAGCATCGGTGGGGGATTTTAATCTCAAATTAACATCCAAACTTTCAATACTCTGCTTTTTAAGTGGAATTCTGCTCGTGATTGCGGGGTGTATAGGAATTATAGCTCAGAGATTAAAAAATAAGCCTTTGCTTTGGATAATAGTAATTTACTTAATTCATTCAAGTCAACATATGTAGTACAGTTTTTAATTCTGGTATTCACTTTGTTTCTATTGCAGTATTGCATTTTAATGACATGCCTGGCCTTCCTGGAGTTAGGTGTATGTGTTAATGCACTATTCACATCCAGTTTACCCAAATCAATTAAAGCTTCTCTTTTTAGACAAATGGAGGAATATGCCGTAGGCAACACGGAAGTTACATCGAAATGGGACAAATTACAAATTAAAGTAATCACCAATACCAATACAACACTTTCTTTTCAATCTGCCCCAATAACCCATCTTTACGCACCCTATCTGTCCAATTTTACAGTACAAATGTTGCGGAGTCGAAAGCTACAGAGATTGGCAAGATGTTGACTTTGGTAGAACATCCCTTCGAACGCCAAAATCCTGTTGTCTCCCTTTCCACAATTCTGACGACCTCTGCAGTCTCAACGTCCTTCCTGAAAGGGATGAAGCATATACGCTAATTTACACAAATGTAATTTTCTTTTCTCAAGCATACAATCCTTTTTACGAATTCATGTCACATGATATTCCTATAGGGATGTTTCCTTCCTGCTACGAATGCTGTAAAAGGAGTCATCACTTTCACAGAAGTGTTCGGCGCGTTTGTCGCTATTGTCCAATTTTTTCTCGTTTCGGCATCTTGCTATTTGGTTATCACGAAGAAAGTCTGAAGAGGAATTTGGTGAAGTGATAAAAAAAACTTTGGAAAAAATTATTGAATAAAAAATGGAGAAAGTAATTTGTCTGAACCTTTCCATTCCTCAAAGAAAGTTTTCTCAAAGAGAAAACAGCAATAATGAGTGTAAATAAATAGGATATTTGCCTCCACTTTTCGTCTAATGGAAATGGTAATTTACCTCAGAACCACTTTCTTTCGGCATCCTGAAAGTTAATGAAATAGCATCACGTAGCAAGGGAAATTGGTCTACTTTCACTTACGTCATAACGGTATGAAACTCGATAGAAGCTACAAAATTTTATACTTTTTTTCTGCTGGCGTAGACAAACTTTGCGAAGATGAGAGGTGCAATGATCATTAATCTTGATTTAGGCTTGATATGCATTCCTCGTTGCTACTTTTTCGAGTCTGTACTTTTGGTACATTTTGCATTGGAAACACACCTGGAAAATTTAGTTACCTTTTAAATTATTATAAGAGAAGGGAGAACATGTATGAAGATAATTAAATAGCACAGTAAGTTCATATTAACGTGAAATTATTCGGAATAATGAATGAATTTTACGATATAAAAATCGAGAAAATGAAAAAATATTGGGCAAAAATTAGCCACATGTGCCAGCTTCACAAATATACAAATTCTAAGCTTCATGCATATTTCGTCATTGTATCGTCTTTTTTGTCAGAATTCATGTAAACACAGCTTTCATAATTTTAATTCTTACATAATATGTATTATGCATGTTTGTGAGGATTTTAGTAATTTTATGATTGGTGTGTTGTGATTCATTAGTGATATTTTATATTTAAGTTTTGAAACAACATATGTGATTTATAATCACACGAACTATACCAACAATAATGCTATTTTCGTAGTGCTATCTTTATATTTGATATCTTAATGATTAGGTTTACGGAAGTTTTACAACATACTTACCATCAACCATACATGTATTCTAACCAAAATTCACAAAACTGTTTAAATTCAGAAATCCAATATTGCCGAGAATTTCTATAAATCGCTCTTATAATGACTCTACTCTAAAGTTATCAATACTTTAAAAAGAGTCTTTACTATAATAATCTTTTTATCAAAAAATTGTTAATAGTTCGGTTAAATTGTTTAATTAGATGCTGATATGAATCGAGAAAGCTCGATTGTTAGATCACATTTTACCGCTTGTATAGAAGTAAACTTCGAATCCCACAAAGTTAGTAGAAAAAAATAACGCCTGAATAATAACTATATTTTGCAGACTCCAGCGCCAGTCTTGCATTGGATAATACAATTTAAACATTAAATTTGAAAATTAAAACAGCAATTCACAACGGAAGACACTCATTTACAATCTTCGACAAAATTTTCGATTGAATTTTCCCCAAAAATACAAAAACGAGTTCAAAATCACTTGTGACACTTTCCCGTCAAAACTATGACCCCATACAATGCTAACCCTGTAACTAGCAAAGCAATCATTGACCATAATAAACCCCAACACCTAGCAGTTCCACAAATTTCTTCTGCGAACATGACCGCATCCGACTTTCCCTGCTCAGCATTATTTATTTTCTTGAGAAAGACGTCATGAATACAATCGTAAAGGGCGTGAAGGGTGCAAACTGTTCCAACCATAAGCATACAATATCTGAGAGGATGATATTGTTTCATATCAACTTTTTCCTCCAAGACCCACAAGCCTGCGGGAATAGCACCGAGAAGGAGGATAAAAAATCTGAGGCTGAGTCCTAAGGCACACCTCATTCCACAAAGACGTTGTGCCTGTAATTAAAAATCCCATTGTTTGAAATCTGTCACTAACAAGAGGTTGAAATGAGATTGATATGAAGTGGAATTAGAATATCAACCTGAATTTTTAAAACAAGTATTGTCGCCACACACGAAATCATAAAGACAACAGCAGCAACCCTCGTCGGCGTCGTGTCCCAAGTCATGAGGATGAAAAATGCACCCCACACGACAGAACCGGTGTAACCTGCTGAAAGGGTTATCCATCTGGAGCCTCCTATTGTTCGTGTGAGCCCACCATAGTTTTCATTTACCTAAAAAAGCAGAAATCGTGTAGATGCTTTAATTTTGAAAAAAATTAATTAATTTTTGATTAATTTAATGAAGCTTCTTCATTTGCATTTTTGCATACCTCAATACCTGTCACCTTCCCGCATGTCATCCAGCATGCAGAAGCATGCGAAAATTCATGAAGAAACACTGCCACCAACTTTAACGGAGCAACTACAACAGATCTCCATAAAATCCCTGTGAGAATGGCTGTGATGCCCATAACAATGAATGCTTCATTTTGAGCAACATTACAACAGCATATACCATAAGGTCCTGAGTATTTTGTACCATCTGAGTTTATGAAATTGAACGACATTTTTGAATCACTATTTTTACGCACTACGTTAACAAAGGTTACAATTTGTAACTAAAGAGTTCACACTAAATATCCGATGATTTTGGCAGTGTTTTTTTTCATCCTTTAGCAGGAACAAGGAAATTTCATACATACAGAGCTATTACCATTTCAACGTTGACTCATTTGTTATCTTATCTTTTGACTTATGCTCATATGCATAACGCAGTACGATGGCAAATGTCAATCTCCTTTTGAACATGAGATAAACACAGGCTCTACAATGATTTTCTATTTTTGGCAGTAATTTGCACTTCTTTCTTACGTCACGTTTATTCTTTCATGTAGCAAGATGTACTGAATGTATAACATAGTAAATGTTTTAGCTATTGTCATTATCTCATGATGATCATGATTTCTGTGTAGAGGAGATGTGTGGATAGAAAGTACAGCGGACAGCAATGTCCTATACAGTATTTCATAAATTGCACTTCACTATGTGCCGTACAATACCGTTCAATATTGAGAAACTTTTCCTGACAGCGAGCGCGGAAGGACTTTTTACGATGTTATTGCTCCGGTATCGAATAAACAATTTGGTATGCGTATAAGTAGGAGGTTTTTATTTTATAAACTGTTTCATTCTCACTCTTTGCAAGATTTTTCAAACTATTTCGAAATTTTTTCTTGTGATAATAACACCGATGCGCAAGCAATTAATCAAGAGGATCAAGCACTAATGCACAATTATAACCGTTGGGTTGGATTGATCATAAGATACATATACCAGATATTGTACCAGTATGTTAAATGTTATATGCCCAAAAGTCCGATCGAATCGAGCAGAATCTAATGATTTTTATGATTTCATTCAGAAGCTATTTTTTGCTTGCGTGTGGGCAGCTATAGAGCTGTCCTAAATCTGGAAATGGCAATAGAAACTCTTCACGAAAACTATGCCTTCAAGCTTGTTGAGTGGATTGTGGATCTCTTCTCAGACATATAGCAGATGTTTTGAGTGTGGAGGAGCTACATACTAGGAAAGACGCGGAAGTGAAAGTGTTACCGCGGAGCTGGTTCGGTAAAAAGTGGGATATAGCACCGCACCGGTTAGATTTTGCTGTTCTAAAATATCCTGCAGCAATATGATCAGGATCACTGTGCAATGCACTAGTGTGCGTGAGCTTACGAGCACTGATTTTTCTCGCCTATTTTTTTCATTCCTCATAGAAAAGCAACAAAATTGGGAAAATCGAAAATGGGATTCGTTATCTAATGCTATGTTAGGCTTTAAACAAATAAACAATCACAGAACCAACCGATTTTTTTAGAACTGATCACTGCGTAACCCACTGTGTATTATGAAACATAAAGTATATTTCCTCAGTTCCGCACAAACATGTGAGTCATACGGAAATATCAACTTTAGCTTTAATTTGCATTGCTGATCTGTGATCATAAAACTTTTGTCTTTACATTTACATTCACATTACATGAACTGTTTCTGCTGATGTGCCTTCTTGTAGTGAACTGTTTTGACTGGCAGTACAACGTAGCCAAAGCGTGTAGTAAAGAAAACAAACTTGACTTGCCTATCTTATGCATAAAATGACATTATATTATGAGTCAACTCTCATAACATTCTCGTTATTGGAACATCTGCGTTATATTTTAACGATAATACTAATATAACCTTTCGACTCTTTCCAGTTTTGTTTGGTTTGAAGGCAGAATACTTACTTTCTTACGGAAAACTTTATACACGTAAAGATACTATGATTTTTTCTTGCAATGATTTCGCTGGCTGGAACTATGGAACGATGGAAGTGGCCTTGAGAATTGAGAGCTAGAGTGCTGTGTGTGTGGTTTATCCTCTGTTCTCTTTCTGTTTCACGACTCAACAGTTTGTATACGAATATTTTGCTTTTAGACCAGAGAGCTTACTTTTTTCACAGAATACTTCCCTACTAAAAATGTGCAGGGATTGTGTAGACAGGTATCTAACAGCGAAATTTTTCCGATTATGGAAATATTGCACAATATTTAATTGAACCTTAGTGAGATTGACTGTAGCATTTTGTGTAGAGCATTACCAGCATACTGTGACTGTCTGTCTATGATATTGATATGCAAACTTATAGATGTGAATTCCTTAAACAATCTAAGCCAGTCTTGATGCAATGACGCATGCAAACGACAGTTACTTTCTAACTGTGCGTGTGTAATGTAAATGACAACACAATGGAAGTTATGTTATGCATATAAACCAAAAATTGAAAGCTTATTTCTAACTTGTAGCATGCAGGTGTTCACGACGGTTATGTATTTATATTATCTGACATTGTGGAAATCAGATACAATATTTTTAATGCGACGAAATGTGAGCGAAGTCATACTGGGAATTTTGTGAGCATTAGTGCCTAGTGCCAAGATAGTTATGCATCGCTATATCGTCATTATGGCATAGTCAACAATGAAATTTACTGACAATAATGTTACACTGTGGGATGCAATGCCTATTAATGTAAGAGTTTTTCTTCACACAAGAGTGTATACTCCCACTCCCATAAGTAAATTCTACAACAAATGATCAAGACTAGCATTTTTAATTTATTTGATTTATATTCAAATTATATTAAGTCCGAACATATACTATTTTGTTGATTTTAACTGGTCCGACGTTATCGGTATTTGGTTTCATTGTGGCATTAATAATGGCTGAGTATTTTCACAACGACAATGTGGATAAAACTGGGTAAATAACATTTGCACACAGATAACTTGGAACCAAACAGCTACTTTTAATGAAAACTTCTACTAGCACATAATCCAACGCTTCAAGTTATGAAAATAGTTAACAGATACAATTGAGCATAGGTATGTACAGTAGGAAAATTATAATATCTAGTTCAGATCTATAAGATTTTTCAATACTACCGGCGCAATGCCTGCACTGCATTTTCTAAAATGAGTAAATTCTTTAATTTACTACTTCATTAAATACTTTAAAGCTATAGGAGCTATCAGTTGAGGTTCGTTGAGATGAACATGATGACTTCCAGGTACTTCATGATACTCAAATTTATCTCCTAATCCTGTTCTAAATATATTTAGAAATTTTTCCGTCTCTTCCTTCGTGTGAAAAGTATTGCCTGGTTTTGCTTTAATGTAGCAAACCTGACTTGAAATTTCTTTTGCTAATCTTAAACTCATGTCTGGAGGAATTCTCCCTTCTTGTCCGGGAATGTGTGTTCGGAGATTGTAGGAGAATTGGAATTGATTTTGTTCCACTTCACTAGCCCCTCGTTTCAAAAGGGCGGTACAGCCTTCCTTTGATATTGTCTCTTGTCGACCTTCATAAAACTTCTTGAAGACGTCTTCATACGTATAAGACTTTTTGGGGGCCTTCATTCTCTCTTCGACATCAAAAACTAAATTTATAGAGGCTCGCATCATATCAATGTCGCTGTTGTCAGAGAATAGCAGTGGGAGTGGGCGCATATTTTCCAAAGCAATGAGCTTGTGAACCTCACTGAAAAGCGAATTTTTAAAAACTGCTCTTATTTAATTGAGAGTGGTTAACTTGTATTAAACTTACTCTGGAAAGTGTGCTGTATATAAGAAACCAACAATTCCTCCCATGGAATGGCCAAATATTGAGAATTTATCCCATCCAAAATGTTTCGCAACTCGTTTTGTAGCTAAAACTCCATCCAAATGACCATCATACCACCAATCTGAGCAATAGGTTGTTAAGCCGTGACCTGGAAAATCCAGACAGAAGTATCTCGTCGATGGATTCATCATTAAAGGAAGTACGAGATCGAAAGTTCCAGCATTATCCAGCCAGCCGTGTAAACAAATTGTTGGAGGGATGTTGGATGCCTTGTCGGAATTTTTGTGCTCCCATAATTTCCCTACCATAACAGCATTCCAAGGAAAATTTAAAGAATCAATTTTTTAACCCAATCTCTTATCCTCTTGCGATTTTTAAAGAATCACTGACCTGCAAGGGTTCCTCCAGGAACAGGAATACCAACTTCTTTACAATTGTAGTCTTTCAGTTGTGATGAACTATTCTTGGAATCTGATGATAACCTACATTTGTGAAATTTCCCCTGTTTACG
>JAHZNA010001430.1:0-12008 GCA_027743935.1 Sinodicranocentrus sp. ZH6
TAATAACTTTTGTATACCTTTGAAGGACGTTCAATGTTGTTGTGAAAGTTTGAATGTATAGCATTTGGGTGTGTATGTGGAGTACTACTGCCCCCCAAACCCATAAAAAGAACCACAACTCGAATATAAATCCTACTGCTGTTGGTATAATCTCGGAATACCAATATTGTTCCTTAAGAGGCTTTAATAATGAGTAGAAATTTGAGCCGAAATTCCAAACTTCATCACGAAAATAAATAAATGTTGGGAGGACGCATGCAATTATAACTAAAACAGCGTTAATAGACAAACCAATCATTACATACATCCTCAGCATTCTGGCTCGTTGAAATGCATCTGTGTGAAGTTCTAAATAGAGAAGTAAAGAAGGATTTAGTTACAAGGTCATCCATCCAATAACATCCAAGCTTATAATGTAATTTTTGTTTGACGGTCTTACTTCGCTCCAAGCAATCTGATAACTTCTCCATTGCATTTGACAGTTCCTCAAACTTTTTTGTGTGTTTTACAAAAACGAATTGATTCGCTAGGACTGCAATAAGTATAAATCCCCAGAAGCCGTGGAAGGCTAGCTTTGCGAGTTCCTTTTCATTCAAATATTCGCTTTTTAAATAGAAGAAAAGAACAAAGGTCTTAACACTGTGCAGCGATGCCAACCAGACAGATATGAGCCACTTGTAATATTGATTGTTTTTTCGAAACGACACTGACCAAGCATACGTATCTGTTATTGTTATTTTATACGGGAAAGCCCCAATAAATATAAAGAAATTTTGTAAACATTGCAAAAGATTTTTCCCCATCCTAACAAGCACAACTACGTTCAACGTTGTACGTTGTACGATTGTCGACTATCCGAAAAATGAAGTATATGGACTAGCTATATTCTGAAATACTCACAGTTTTGCAAGAACATGTTAATTGCTTAATTACTGGCGCATTCTTTACATTTTGACCAAAAAATAAAGGTATAGTTGCATTTGTGTGGTCTTGCTTGTACTGAATTACGACTTCATTTTCCCAGGCAAAATAATTATAATGCAAGTATATAAAATATTTTTTTAGAACCTAATGCGAGTCATTTGCATGTGGATTTTGACGGGTTGTCATGATATGATTGGTTATTTTGGCAAAACTAATAAATATTTGTTTTAGTGCACTATATATAATCATTTTATGCTGGTTGTCTCCATCCCATTATTTAACGAATACCTACTGAATCAATAATTGCCAAATCCGCAGTGTTTGGACTGTTTTTATGATGAATGAAACATCGAGTTGGAAATCGAGAAACATCGATCTTATTGTCATTTTCTTGATAATTACTACTCCAAGACAATTGGTAATGAAAAGCTAACCACAGCAATCCATCATTAGTAGTTATTATTTTCTTATTTATATAACTCAAACTTAAACAGCCGAACTAATTTTTAACTGTCTAGACTATAATTTAATTCCTTGCAATAATTTATCTAGATACTCGCAAAGTATGGAATCAAAAATATGAATGGGCATGCTGGTGCTGTGCTGAGTATAAAAATATTTGGGAAATTGTAACCGTTGCACATTTTAGTGACTCAATAAATTATAAATTTCTCAGCTCACTTTTTGATATCGACATTTGTATCGTAGTCTAAAAGTCTAAAATAGACTGTATCTATGAACCAATGCTAGATTAATCTTCGAAAAAAGCTATTGTGGCTCCCACAGTAATATTTTGTATTCCTCCGAAATAATCAGGATTTTGAAATTTTGAAGTAAAGTATAATTTTGATTCATTTATTATAATATTTTCTATTCAGTATTACAAATTAGTTTTTGTTTACCCAAAACTTGTAAGGTGCATCTGAAACAAGATTTTGCTTCAAAGTAAAAAAATCAATGTGCAATTGCGTGCTTCAAAATAGACAGAATTCCTCATATGTATTTTACATGTAGTCAGAATTTCAGTTTCGCGTCTGCTCTGCTTTCTCCAACGCTTTATACGGTAATAGGAATAAATTTTGAAAATAATTTTTTTCAATTTTCTCTCCGGAAATTTATTTAAAAAACTCCTTGATACATCCTTTTCTGCTACATAACATTTAACCTGAGTAACTGGATGGTGCGTGCATGCACAAATTATTCCTCCAATGATATTGCCATCACCGTGAGAGTTAGAACATAAGCAATTAGTACATTCAATTACAATTACAAAATTTGCAGCTTTTTGTATTACTATACACTAAGTCCACCCACAATATGCCATCTATCCACGACTTCACAATGATACTCACTTGATTCGATGTCTTTCACATTTCGAAGACCTAAAGTTTAATATATTGAAGCCAAGTATTGCTTGATTCCGTCAACTATCTGTTATTTATTAATTAATGATATGCCTACTGAAATAGATCGGAAACTTTTGTCCAACAAATATCCAAGTTCAGGGTCAATATTACTCTCGTAACTTTAATTATAGACTTTATCACATTCGGTTACATTAATGTGATACCGTATTATTTCGGAATATTGAGTGTTGTCTTTCGTGTCTGTTTATTTCTTCAGATGGATGTTAACAAAAATGTATGTAATGTAGTTATGTATAGGTTATAGTAATTAGCACGTGCACTATTTCTGAATAACTTATTTCTCCTAAAATTCTGTGTCCAATATCGATTTACATAAAAAAAGTGCTTTAATTATTCACAATTATCGAAAAAAAAACTTCCCGAATAACTGGATCAGGTTTTAATTGATATAAGAAGAGAGCCCCCCGTATTAGTTATAAATCCGAGGAGTGTAAGTGAAGTTACATTTTTTATATCATAGTACCCTCCACACTTTATTGCTTCGATCTTATACGCTCTCATCAGTTTTTTAGCTCGAATATCGGCCACTACATGCTGTTTAAGATGCGTTCGAAAATGATGGCTCATGTGATGAACCTGGCCAGCGAATGTAATGATACCCACAAGAAGAATGCTAGCGAAAAACAGCACACACACCCCAAACAGAGGTAGGATAATATTAGCTAAATGTGCCAGTTTCACTGCCATTAACAATCCAAGAATGGCCAGTAAGGCAACAGAATATTTCATGAAAGGATAGTATATTACGCGGTAAATATTATTAAACATAATTGTTGCAATTCGCAATTTGGAATAAATAGAAAGTTGCGCTTTCAAGTTCAATCTGCTCCCTGGATTTATCTGCTCACTAGAAAAATTAAGTTTGGTTTCAGCTTTGAAAATTAATAATTTTTACAAGCATTTGTTCATACCTTTGAAGAACGTTCAATGTTGTTGTGAAAGTTTGAATATAAAGCAATTGGGTGTGCATGTGAAGTAAACTTGCCCCCCAAAGACAATAAATGAACCACAACTCGATTATTAATCCTACTGATGTTGGTACAACCTCAGAATACCAATAGTGTTCCTGGGGAGGCTTCAAGGTTGCGTAAAAAATTGAACCGAAATTCCAAACTTCATCACGAAAATAAATAAATGTGGGGATGGCACATATCGTTGTAGAAAGAACACTGATAACGCAAATCCCGTTCATAATATACATTCTCAGTATTCTGGCCCGTTGATATGCATCTGTGTGAAGAGCTGAGTAAATTCGGATGAATTATTTTTTGGGTAAACGCAAGACTAAATCAAGCATACTAAGGCAAGGTATTATTTGATCTTACTCCTTTCCAAGTAGTCAGACAATGTCTCCAATCCATTTGATAGTTCTTTGAACTTTTCTTTGTGTTTTTCTAACACCAAATGAATCGCTAGGAATGCAACAAGCAAAACTGTCCAGAAGCTGTGGAAGGCTAACTTTTCGAATTCTTTATTACGCAAATATTTATTCTTCATGGATAATAAAAGTATCAAGGTCTTTAAAAATTGCAATTTTGTAAGCCATATTGATATGAACCACTTGTAATACTGCAAATTCTTTCGAAATGACACTGATAGCGTATTTCTATTTGTAATTGTCAAAGTATATGGGAAAGACCCAACTAACATATAAAATTGTGTAAAAGGTATTAAAAGGTTTTTCATTTTTAAGCGAGGATCTAGTTCATTGAATATCTGAACTGAAACAACAAGCTCACACTGAGCATTGTGGGCCTTAGCTATAATATAGGAAACTTCGTGCAGTGCATATTCGATAACTACCAGTTTCCACTTATCGTTAGAATAAATCATTAACGGTTAATCATTAGCAATCTCATTTACGGTTATTTTAGCTTTTAAGAAATTACTACTAGACAATTAGACATAGGCATGCAAACGACTATCAAACCTTACCTTAATTACCAGTTTGTTGAGACAGTTATGTTTGTGTGACGTGATATGATTGCTAAAATAACTGGGGAATTTATAGACATCATAACTACTGATACACCCTTGTTTCTATGTAGGATGATAGACCTTCAACTCGAGAAAGGTAGAGTAGAGGGTATTTGTTATGTTCGGAAAATATACAGCTTTTATGATTAGCAATGAAACTTTAATTAAATCATCCATCTCAAGGTTGTTTTTCTGATTTACCTAATTCTTATAAATTGTTATATTCTGTATCAATAGCGAGCCAGAAATATTCTTGGTGAAACTTAATAGCGTTAATTTTTACTTCTCGAATTTTATATTAAGTTGCTCAAGTGACAATTTTACTTTAGTTGTGTACACATGGGATGCATGTGTCGGGGTGCTGGCTGTGAGGTATGCGTAGATGGAAAGGAGAGATGAGAATCGAATAGTACAAGTTGCCGATGAATGAATTGTCGGTGAAACACAATTTGATTCGGTTGTGAACTGTTGCACATAGTTTGTATTTATTCGGAGTAATTTATATTAGTAGTAGCCAATCGGGAGAAGTCCGAATTTAACAAGTCGACTGATTGAATGTCAGTAAATCAATTGAGTAAGTGTGTGTGTGTCTGTCTATTGACAGGATGGTTAGTTGTATTTATAGTAACTATTTATAATGTAATCCGTATTAACTATTGCTCAAGCTGACCCCATTCTAGGATGACACATTATCATAAGGTATTTAACGTTGCTAACATGACACATTATGATAACGTATTTATCGTCAGACATAAGAGTCAGCAGTGCTACATATTACTGTGAACTTGATTCACATGCTGGACTTCATAGTATATCTACGCAACATATTATAATGGACTTGTGATCTCGTGATGATGAGTGTACATGTCTAACACTCACTTCACAGCTCTTCCACTTGATTCCCATTTTAGTTCACAGCGGAAGTGCAACGGCCAAAGAACAGTTTTATCATTGACTTGACTCATGTTGGAAATGTTCTTCGTAACAAAACATTTGAATTTGTTTTAAATGCTTGTAATGTAATGATGGATTCGATGTGTTGGGAAATGCTTAATTAATGTTCCATTCGTAATTTAATTTCGTTAATGGTGATGTATGGTGCATAGTTATACGTATACCTCCCTTCTCATTCTAATATTTCTTTCACAGTAATGTAATTTTCCCAAGCCAAGTATTGTTTAATTTTCGTCAACTACATGTATTTTATGTATGTATTATCCGCCAATTAAAGCATATTGGTAACAATTGCAACCTTACGATTAGCCCAACAAATATCAAAGTTGATGGTCAAATTGACCAGGTCAATATTGCTCTCGTAACTTTAATTAGTTTTTACGACATCGACATCATTTGGTTTGCATTAATATACCGTGTAATTTCTGAATGCTGAATGTTGTGTGTCGTATCTATTTATTTCGTCAGTTAAATGTTAACAAAAATGTAAGTAATGTAATGTATGTACGTATGGGTATTAGTAATTAAAATTGGCACTATTATTAAATGCTTCATTACTTCTAATATTCGGTGTGCAATATCGATTTAATTAAGAAATATCCACAAATACCAAATTAACTTGGCACAATTATTGGGTCATGTTATAATTGATATAAGAAGAGAACCTCCTGTATTAGTTATAATGCCGAGGAGTGTTAGTGAAGTTGCAGTTTTTATATCATAGTACCCTCCACATTTTATTGCTTCGACCTTCTAAGCCCTCAACAGTTCCTTAGCACAGATAGCCGCAACTACATGATGTTTAAGATGCCCTCGAAGACGATGACTTATTTGTGAATCTGCTCAGCGAATGCAATTATAACTATAACCACAAGANCCTCAACAGTTCCTTAGCACAGATAGCCGCAACTACATGATGTTTAAGATGCCCTCGAAGACGATGACTTATTTGTGAATCTGCTCAGCGAATGCAATTATAACTATAACCACAAGACGAATGAACAAATTAAGATCATCTTGCTTCGATTCAAACAATCAAATAATGACTCCATTCCATTTGATGGTTCCTTTTATATTATTTTTACTGAAGATGCTCTCATGTCAAGTTAATTCGCTCGTAGAAGGTAACAGATTATACAAAAAATTAGTTGTTTGTTCTACTCGACTAGAATGCTTGTAAGAATGCACAGAAAATATTTTGGTATCAAAATAAACGAGCATTAAGTTTCAATATTAAGTATTTAATTTGCTTTACTGGATACTAAAGTTCTTTATGCATTCAACTCCTCAGCATCTGCATTCTCTCCATTTTCATGCCTGGATTCATGTGTTTTCACCGGATTTTTTGAAGCCAGTGCTCTCATTTCCTGTCGTAGCTCTTTTCCAATTTTCGATTCCGGGAGCCAAAGTTCTAAATCCCCTTTTGGAAATAGCATAAATTTGCAACTCAACTTATTAAGCAAAGGAACCGATTGGAAAATGTGTGAAAAGAGCAAACACTCAATTAAATAAATATCCTCGGAATCTTTGGAAATATAATTGAGCTCTTCTTCTTCTTGAACTTTCTGAAAACCACATTTTATACCAAAAGTTATATTCAATAGTATACAGCACAAAATGGACTTAAAATATGCAAGATAATATTAATATTGATTTCCCACATACCTGCGTATCGGCGACCACAAAACCAATAAGTATTCTAAAGAAGAGTAATACCATCATGACATAATATATCAAAAACATGATTAGTCCTGAGAATTTGAAATGTGCATCCACTGCATCCCTGTATTTATCTCCAATGGTCCACTCCATCCCTCCGTTAACTATCTTTTGAAACAAAAGCATCATCGCGTATCGAAAATATGTCACTGGTGGATTCACCTGTAAATTGTTAGATTGGTATTCCAAAATACATTAATTTAGGGCATTTGTTGCATTTTCAAAAATATTGATTGACTTACTGAAGGAAAAAGCATTCTTAGGGAAGTTCCAAATACCAGCATGATAACAAAAAATAAGGGCAAGATTGCCAGGAATCTTTGAAATAGCTGAAATAAAAAAATCAAGTATCGCGCCGTGACTAAAAAACCTTTATCCCTTTATTAGTGAGATCATGTTTGTTACATACCTTCAAAAGAACCCGGATATAAATTGCCCAGTAAATATACTTGTTTACAAGCTCCAGAACTACGACAAGTGCAATTAAAATTGTAAACTGAAACAGACAAGATATTATGTACAATATTTAAATATTATAATGCGAGTTTAGACATAAACTAAATATTTATCAAGTTTGTCATTTTTACCGCAGCAACTTGATACTGGATTTTAAATAGCTCTTGAGTAGGACTCGAAGTGAAGAGAAGTCCGAGAATAAACAGCCACAAAAATAAATTTCTCAGTTTCAAGTACGCTTTTTTAAGGATAATCACTTGGAATATAGAAGTTATTGTGATCAGACAGGATAAAATCATCCAAGGAATGGATCGAGCATAAGTTTCATTTTGATGGAAACAGCTTGTCACCCTCTCAAGCACGATATTTCCCATAGCTGGATATAATTTAAATGAATGCAATTATTAATCACCAGATAATTTTATAAGTTCTCATCAAAATTAGTGATTAGTGACTAGTATACACACCACTAGTCCAAGTGACGTTATGCGAATTCAAGTACGATATACTTGTAAAAGGATAGTCGGAACAGTAAACCATGACGCTGGGATCAACATTTGGAATATTTGCATGAACATCATCCAATTCACAGCACAAGTAGTAAATGTCAAAGACATGCCAAAGGTATGTAAATATCCAGCAAAGGAGGATAAACAATGAGACGAAATTAATCCATTGAATTTTCTGCATTTTCATCTCCAGAAAGTGGCGTACCAGAGGATGTGCTAAAATAACTTTTCTACTAGTAGCATTCTTGTTGTTAACTAAGTGCAAGCATGATGTTTCAGGGCTGTGAAAAATCCTTCCTTTTTTGTCCTCTGCATCAGTGTATCCAATTATAGATCTGGAGAAAATGCATGAAGAGTAGCTCAAAATAAAATAATATGAAACAAATATAGTGTCTTTTAGTGTGAATTGGTAAGTTTACGTGAAATCCAAATAATATGATCGTTCCGTTTGCGTAAAATTTTCGTCATCAACACAATGCTCGAAAGAAATGCTTTTATTAAGCAAGGCTTCAATTGCTGAAGGGGTATAGGCGTATATCAATTCCAGTGTTTTTTCTCCAAGGTTGTTTCTGGAAATTTATAGTCATACTAGCTGTGGCATATATCAAAATAAAATTCCTTTTATTGAGGTGTATTTACGTGGACAAAACTTCGGCCGAGTTGAAGAGAAGGATTTCCACAATTTTTGAATTTTCAGATTTCGCCGCTAAACTAATTGCAGTTTCTCCATCGACATCTTTGTGATTGATAAAATTAACAGTGTCCTTGCTCGCATTTCCTTTCCATTGCTGTTTTCGAATTCTAATAGTGGGTCGTTTTCTCGCCAAAGCAAGGTCTTTTGCATCCTCGCTGGTATACTGATTTAGGAACTTTAGTATGCATTGAACGCAATTTTCTGCATCTGACAAATTTACTAAAGAAGAAAGCCATTTTTTATGTTCAAGAAATATCTAGTCAAGTCAATGTTTTATTAAATAATTGCTTACCTGCTAAACAAGCATAGTGGAGAACAGTTCTCCCTTTAAAGTCAAACCTATCAATTTGTTTCCGAGCTTCTGCAGGATTCGAGAATAATTGATCTCTCAGCTCAACGAGATTCCCTGTTTTGGCTAAATAGTGTAAAGGGAAGTTATCCCTTTGAAAGGATCTCGATTTACTTGGTTTTTGCATTATTTATGAAATAGATGCCAATTTTATGTGTATAAAGTTGTCTTATTTTAGCACATGATATGAAGAACAAATCACCAATACTACTGTTGGCGACTACACCGAAATAGCAAGTGAACAAAGGTGCGTCTAATTTTTGTACATATGGGTAGTACCCATTTCGAAGTACCTATTTATGTAATCATATGCATCTTCAATAATTGCTAATGAAATCATTGTCCCAGTCAAGTTTTTTCTGATGCTCCATAGAACAGGTTTTTTTGCGAGTTCAATAATATGGATAAGAATAAACCACATAATAATTTCTTAAGATGGAAGGAGCGCTGCTGCGAAGTATATTGTTTATAAATATATGCATTTTTAAAGGGATAACGGCCAAACGGAAAGTTTTTTCTTGACAAACTAACTACGCCAATCGACTTATTGTTAAATGAACTCTCGAATAAATGCGGGATTTGCAGAGGTACACCAGAAGAAACTTTTTATACTATACACTTATAATATTGCTAACTAGGAGTTCGAATCAAAAATTTAAAAAGCTGAACGGTATAGGACCTAGAGGACTTACAGACAGACAGATCGAACAACATACTAATAGAATGAACAATTTCATTAGGAGCTACGCTACTTAATAAAAGCTCCAGAAAAGAATGCAACTTCAGTGCCATTTTTCCATACTAATATTGAATCTTTATTGCTGTAGATCAAGGGATCCTCCTCTTCTTCTTGCTGCTCATTGTTAACCGGTTCACAGCTCTAAAACATCTCGATGTCAAATAATTTTAAGAGATTCTTAGCATACCAGTTCCAAACCCACAGCTTATGTTCGCTTTCATGCCTAAGCTCACTTAACATTACAAATTACAATCTCATCCAATAATATTAATCGATTAGTTTTTTGCTCCATCGAACTTTTCACGGGGATTAATATTCTGCTCAAAGCTATTTTGTATTGAAATTCCTTTTAGGTAAATCAGAGCAATGAAACCTGTATTCAATATAACGTATAACCCAAATATTTCTTTTGATTCATTCTTCCAGTGTTTTTTTTGCGAAATCTTCTTTTAGAGGTTTTTTGCACGTGAAAATATTTTCACTATTCCAACCCTAACAAATATACACCTACTTCAATATATATTGGTTGTTTTGTATTCTGTAGATTTTCCAGACTGTGAAGCAAGTGATCCTGTTTTTTGCTTAGATTTCATTTATTAACTGGTCTCCTTCTCAAAGTCTTTTCATCTTTTCAAGAGATTCTGCTTTGCATTCTAGATGAGCCTATGCATATCAGCTTTAGATCCTGTTTTTTGCTTTGATTTCATTTATTAACTGGTCTCCTTCTCAAAGTCTTTTCATCTTTTCAAGAGATTCTGCTTTGCATTCTAGATGAGTCTATGCATATCAGCTTTACATTCACAACTTTTTCAGTTTTTTCTTGCTTTAGCTTTGCTCGGTTCTTGGTTCACAACAACAACTACTGGATTTAGCGATTTGGAACTTTTTGCTTCATCAATCATTGCTTTATTGCGTTTATGCTTTTGGCCAAGCCTTTTTGTAGCTTGTTTTTACAAACCAGAGCTGGAAAACCTGAATTTCTCAAAATATTTCATTTTATTTATCCCTCATACTTTGGCTATTGCAGACTTCAAGCATTCATCACCCACATGTTTATGAACTAACTTTTATTGGGGCATGAATGCAAACTTGAAATCACGTGTATGCCTTAAAATCGATGAATTATCTGAGCTAATGTGCTTTCGGATTGATTTTGTTGAACGTACTAACCCTTCTGACACGTTAGTTAATTTGTTTGGAATTTTCTTAAAGTTCGTTTTCGTAAGCTGCTGCTGCTTTGCACATGATAAAGTCTTGACATTCCAGATGTGTGCATTTTTTCATGCGTAT
Organism: Sinodicranocentrus sp. ZH6; assembly: GCA_027743935.1. Taxonomy (NCBI): domain Eukaryota; kingdom Metazoa; phylum Arthropoda; class Collembola; order Entomobryomorpha; family Entomobryidae; genus Sinodicranocentrus; species Sinodicranocentrus sp. ZH6. Next base: position 11,039 of record JAHZNA010001430.1, read on the forward strand.
ACAGATTTCATTTAACGTTGCTTGAATGAGCTTTCACTAAAAGTCAGCGCTTTCGAATAATCAAAAAGCTTGAGCCGTTTTCCTAGTAGTCTTCATCGAGACAGTAACTGTTTGAATTTCAGTCCATATATCATAATACATTTGTAGCTGTAGGTGGTGGAATGGGAGCAGTTTGGAGACGAGTATGAGGATTTGCGTAAGTGGAATTTAATTCATGATGTGGGTCACCCTAATTTTGCTGAAGCTATTGCAAAGCAGGATATATTAATCAACTTCCACACTTTGAAGCGAGACATGTCCAAACTTCGAAGAAAGATCAATGAGTTTTCAGTTCATGTCATTCAGGTTTCATGAAGTTTTTGAAACAATACACATGCATAATATATTAAGGTCCATTGCAGAATAAAACTTTTAGAAATCTGGCCTTTGATTTATAATTTCATCTGTGATTGTGAAATATCGGCTGAATATTTCCATGAGTTCCTTGGAATATACTTCCGAATGAATTTCTTTCGGGATAGAATTCATTTCTAAATCTAAGAGAGTTTGGAATTCCTGGAGAAATATTACGAAAAGGGATCTTTCTCTGGAATAATATTTCTTAGAGGGTTTTATTCAATGTTGGAATGATCAATACTGTGATCAATCTTCAGATAACAGGAAATTGGACAAAATATTAATAGAAATAAGTTTCCAATTAAAGTTACTAATTCACTATTCTGTTTTTACTACTAATGTAGCTTTACGACGATTAATAATATTTGCTATTGTTTCCTCAGTTCTCACTGGATTTTTAGAAGCCAATACACGCATTTTCTGTTGAAGCTCTTTTCCAATTTTAGACTCCGGCACGTAAAGCTCCAAATCCCCTTCAGGAAACAGCATAAATTTGCGACTTAACCTATTGAACAAAGGAACTGACTGGAACATGTTTGAGAAGAGTAAACACTCAATTAAATAAATATACTCT
>JAHZNA010001432.1:0-14617 GCA_027743935.1 Sinodicranocentrus sp. ZH6
CGCTCCAATGTTTTACTTAGGCTCAGCCACTCTTGTTAATTTGACATACGGAAAGGAAGGTGAAGTCGTTTTGTATGATGGCGAGAAATCTAGTGACGAAGGACTGATATACAAATGGAAATACTTTATTTTGGGTAACATTTTGCACATCCAATTCCTAAAATCTTAATCTGCTCTCAATATGGTGATGATACTGACATTGGATTGCTTGAAATTTTTAGATCTTGTAGCAGAACAAAATGCAGGTTTAAAGTACGAGGACTTTGAGTTTTTCCACGTTTTCATTTGCAAATCTGCTTCGAATGTCCAGCCCAATATTACATTCAAAGAGATAAAGAATAATGAACCAGTTTCCGGAAATGTACCGGTAAATAATCTGATTTGTATACTTTTACAAGGCTTCTTCTGTCCAATCGGTAATTTTTCTCTCTCTGTGACAGGCATCTGGTTTCTACAATATAAGTGGATGTCCCGAAGGGCAGGTGATGAGAAATGTAGGATGTGTTATGTTAACAAGTTATGTGAACCAGGGAGAAGTCAGGTGTGTCGGAGATGGCGTCGATGAGACCATACGATATCCTCCTTCACCTTTCGGTAAATTAGATAACTTCATCGCTAACTGCAATTCTATAACAGCTGTATATATATTTAAAGACCATTTATCTTTTTGTCTTATAGAGGCTGGTCGCCCATTTTTCATTGAACGTGGAAGTAACCTCGTAGTTACCTATCCATCGGAATCGGAGAAGATACGAATCCCATGTATAAGTAATTCGGAAGCTTCCACCTCAGTTTTCTTGTATAAAAAGACTGAAAACGTAAAGATTTACAACTGATTACTGATTGTGCATAGTTGATTAATAACAACTCATGTGTCATAATTACTGAGTTTTTCTTGTTTTACAAACAGGGCTACAAGAAAATTTGGTCAGAAGACGATGAAGAATTCGGTGATAGTGATATTGAGTTCTATCCATCAACGGGTTTCCATTTGTCGCAGTCAAACAGTGGAGAAAATCAGGATTTATTTGGGGAATATTTATGCAGCAGTAGTTTAGATTTGAATGACCGTAGTGATGTTGTGAACGTGCTTGCGAAGAAAGAAATGGGTGCGTTAAGGAAAGAGGAATCATTAAAACTTATAAGCGAATTGTACTTGCTAGTGTTGCTTTATTAATCAATATTTTTTCACGATAGGAATGAATTTCAGAATCCAACCATCAGAAGAACTAGTATTTGGACGAATCCCATTCAAGTTTTCATGGGAAGCTGATGAAGAACTAGAAATTGTGTCATTTACAAATCCTGGAAGGAATATGACATTTGGACACGAAGAAAATGATATGAAATATGGATTTGGAGGAAAAGTAGTCATGATGGAGAACATTGCTGATGGTGAAATTAGAAATGTCAGTTTAAGAAGAAAGGCTGATGGTTTAATTCTTCATACTTGGATTTTCCGTCAAATAGGTTCATTGACACCATTTCCTCAAATGTGATAACTCTAAAAGTAGATAAATTATTGTGTACTTTATGCATTCATCATTTTGAATATTATTCAGCTCGCGACGCTGACTATCGAGCCGGCTTGCATGTGGAAACAAGGGAAGACGACAAAGGTGAAAGTTTAATAGTTGCAACTTGCCGTTCAAAAACAGACATGCAGCCAAAAATAAGATACTTTCATTGCCAAAATGAGGAAACATGTGAATTGATGAGAAAATGTCATGAAAAGGTGAGCACTTTGCCATTTCAAGTGATTCACAAATTTTTTCAAAGGTATCTGAAAATAGTTTACGAATGACAGGACTGCTACCCCGTATTTTACCATGAAGATGTTACAAATACAAGTCTTGTGGAAAACTGCATCGGGCAAAATGGCTGTACTGGAATTGTAATTAGGTCTCTATTTTTAAATGGAATACTGAATGTTTCGTGCACGGGTGGTGGAATTAGTGAGCATCGTGTCATAAAAGACGTGTTTTGTAAGCAGCCCAAATAATGTTTACCAAATTGATGTCTATTACTTAAATAATTTAAAATTGTACAAATTTACAGTTAAGGATGACATTGTATGGAATACTGAAAGCGATGACGGTTACATACATCTCAGTACAGCCCATGCAGTTCATTCGTCAGATCAAAACCCACAACGGGAAGTCCAGCATATCGGTGCAAATTTGGAATGGGAATTAGGAGAAACCGTAGAATTCAGCTGTGTTGCTGCACCATTTATTTTCTCGAATGGTATCAAATGGGGGATTGAGACAAAAAGTGGAAAAATGATTTACCAGAAAGATAGTACGTTAAACTTGCTACATGCATTATGATTATCAGAATAGAGTTTTAAAATGGAATTTTCTGATTTTCAGGCATTTTCGATCATCAATTCAAATACATCGGTTCCACGCAAGTTGCTTCAACTTTCTCTTTGCTCATCGACAACTTTGATTATTCGCGTGTTTACTGCTTCGTCCCTGTATCCGGATCTCCAATGGAATGGAGAAATGCATCAATGCCGATTTTCGTCAGACCCGAAGTGAGTAGAAATTGTTTACAAAAACGAACTTATTTTATTTTCTGTCCTGTGTAAGGCGATTTATTATATTATATTTTTACAACTTTGTCGGTCTGATTTTCGCACATAGAGTAATGATGATTCCTGCCATGAGAGTAACTCTATTCATCTTATAAGTATTTACCCATCACCCTCCAAACTGAAGTTGAAGTTGAATCAAACTAGACTGGATAGATTGCCTTATTTCGTTGTTCCCAAAGACGTGCTTCAATTTGCAGTGAAGATATCCGGACCCAAACCATTTACTTGGAGTTTTACAGGGACTGGTGACGGGGTAAAATTAAATAACAAGCAACACATCAGTTCTGCAGTTTTTCTTCACATTAAAGAAATTTTGAATTTTTGATAGCCTTCTCGGACACCACTCATTCAGTCTGACAGACAGCTTCGGGATTTTTATGATAGCTCAACATATTGCTACTCCAGTAGATTGTTAATTAATCTTCGGCATAAAAATCCTAATGACACTGGAAGATACGTTGTGAAGCACAAGTACAATTCTATTGAACTTGCCTCATTTTACGTGTTTATACCAAGTAAGTTTCAATTGTTAATTATTGTAAATAAACCAATTGGTTTCTCGGAACAATAATTTACACTATTTAAACAGGTGAAAAGTCTCCCTACTTACTTCGTTCTGGTACTGAAATGAATATTACTGTGCCAGAAGACAGTAAAAATTTCTATGTGCCTTGTTTAGTTAACAATCCAAGCGTCAAAGTTGAACTTTTAAGATTGGATATTCTAAGGGTATTAACATTAAACAGTATAGTACACAATATAAAGCAAGTAGGTAGACATATTTTCTAATTTACAAATAAATTTCCCTCTTGTAAAGGATGATGGTTTTGAAAATTCTGCTGAAAATGCAACCACCGAATCTACGACTCCTATTTACGACCCAACAAAAGGATTTCTAATTACACGAGATTCAGAAAGCGATGGGGAAAGAATCTACAAGTGTATAGCTAATGGAAATGAAGAAGACTTTTTGATTGTATACGTGAACCCTCCAACACGTAAGTGCCTTATACTTAATCTAAAATATATACCTAATAGATCAAAGCTGGTGATCAGTGATTAGCGTTGACAAAGCAGCTCAAACCTCAAATTTTCTCTATACAGGGAATCCCGAGCTGAAATATGAAAAAGTAAACGATTTCCACGTGTTCACATGTCGATCAGGAAGTCTAAACCCACCTGAAATAACTTTGACGGAAATATCTGTAAATGGAACACCAGTCGAGAATGTGTGTTTAATAATTTTATATAGAAAGCATAAAGCATCACAAAATTTGGATTTGAAATAGACTGTGATTTTGTAGTCCACCGAGTTTAAAACAACGAGATGCTCTGCAGGATGTGTTGCTCTAATTACACAAGTCCGTCAAGGATCCGTAAGCTGCGTTGGGGAAGACATTGATGAAACTTACAGATTTCCACCAACCTTTAACGGTAGTTTAAAATTATCTTCGATTTATTTGCAAATTTTAGGTACGCATTATTTCTTCACGAAAGATTTGATCATTTTAACAGCGAACCAGCGAAACTCGGATAAGTCTGTCGGATTATGGTACGATAACGTAACAAATACCTTCAAGTGCCAGATGAACTCCGTCGAAGCCCCAAGCCTAGCAGCGGTAACGTGTCGAAGGCCGAATGAGTGTAATATTATGAAGCGATTACTTCAAGGGGTACATACATGGCGATATTCAAGTTTTTAAGTGCAAGCTTGGCCGACACGCTTAATTTTAAAATTCAAATGCATTTTATAACAATTTAGGATGGCGACAAGAGTCAGTCAACATATTCTGAGTGTGGAGAAGGCTGTGCACAACTTGAAGTAAAGGTTCGAGAGAAATCTTACACTGCCCCGAATTGGTTTAGCATTTTCCTTCGCTGCCGAGGAGAAGATAGTATGGAAATTGTGTCACAGTACTTCTACGACAAGGAAAAACTGACATGTACCACTCTATCATAATTTTACTTTAATGCATGACTTTGTTGTTGCCCAATTTTCAAAACTATTTACATTTGCAGATGCTTCGATTGAAAATGCCGAGAAACTAAAGAAAATTCGAATTGATGTACCTGGCATAAGACGACAAGGAAAGATGGTATTTGCTACACTTCGATGCTTCGCTAACCGATATTTCTACTCTAGGGGCATACAGTGGGCATTAGAAGGGAAAAATGGAATCTTGGAATTTCCAGGTGAGTACGCGCTAAGAAAATCGATAGTTTCTCTTTGTATAGTCATTCTATGTCTTCCTTTTGTAATCTTGTAGCTACATCAGCAACTCAAGTTGAAGTTCAGAATTTTTCGGCTGTGATGAGTACTATCGATTTGGAAATCAATGAGGATATTCACACCGCTGTGTACTGCTTTGTCCCACTTCTTGAATCTCCTGCTTGGGCTAACTCAACCTTAAAATTCCCCATTGAGCAGTTGCAGTTTAATATATGAAATGATGTCAAAATTTTTGACTAATTATTAAATGCTAAAATAAGTAGAAAATTTTTCTTTTAAGCTGGTCTGTCCTTGACCAGAAATTTCAGTTAGTAATTTGAAGCAAAATGGATTTTATGCGGTATAGCGGGAAAAAGCGTTATGAAAGTGAACAAGATTCAATCAAGTGGCACATCATACAATAAATACTATCACATCACAAACATAACTCAAGAATTGTCATCTTAGTCGTTTAGCGTAGGTAAATTGGTTGCGAAATGTTGGCCCAGTTGTTGGACGTTAATTCCGGAGTGTAACACCATACGCTTTTCCATTCAGCGTCTAAGACTTTGAGATTGATCACACTGCGTATTTCATCTTTTACATAAACATCTTGACGTACTTTGGCGTCTATAGAAATGTTTGAAATGTCAGAAATATTAGATATCCCGTATAGTTAATCATATGGACTGTGGGTCACATACGTATAAGTTAAATATGGACTGTGGCTGGAGAAAGATTAAATTATAGATATACTTATTGTGAACGCGTAATTTACCAATAAATTTCTTCTGTCCATTTCTTGTCTCAATAGCCCATTGAAATCCTTTTGAGTAAAAATAACGATTTGCTTTACAGACAAAAATCAGCGGTTTCGCCAACTCGAAGTCGCTTTACTCCATAGACAATCTCAGGCACTTTAAATTGCTCCATAGCCGCCTTGTCTTCCTCTGTGACTATAATTTATAAAAGAGTAAAACTCATGAAAGCATTGAATTGCGTTTCTTATTCTCTACCTATTTTTATACAGTAATGAAGGCTTACGAATTGTGGAGTTTTTGGAAAGGAAATAATGCAAAGTTTCATCAACGCCATCACCCTTACAGCGAACAAAACCTAAAGGTCTATTCTTCCAAATTTTAAGCTGAACACAGCCATCTCCACANTAAAGGTCTATTCTTCCAAATTTTAAGCTGAACACAGCCATCTCCACATTGAGAATTTTCACGGCCGGATTTAATATCCTGAAAAATTACAACTTTAGTAACATACCAGCCTTGGGGAGAACATGTGAAGTTAAGATTTCACCAAATTGCACAAACCTCATCTTCATCATCATAGAATTTCCGTTCCAGTTTACAGCTATTAGGGTTCTCGCAAGGTACAGCGTACAACATTGGAGGACTTTCTGTTGCTGACTGACATCTAAACAAATTTTTTTCTCGGTCTAGAGACAAGCCTATTTTACCTATAATATAAAAGCATAAAAGTGCTTTAATCGAGAATTTTCCTGGTGTAGACGTAGTTCAAAAATGTAAATACCCAAATGTTTAAATCTCCACGTGTGCAAGATTTTCTTATCAGATTTCCTGAGGACTTGGACTTCACCGGCACTCCCTACTTTCTCAGTAATATTCCCAAATATTTCAAACGTTCCTACATGAGGACGAGAACCATCTGTTTTGGCAAACATCCCTTTGTCAAATTTTCCAATGGAGTCGTCCTGAACTTGTAACTCGTCATTAGATTCCCACATGAATTTGAACGGGGGAACACCAAAAACGGTTTCATACGGTGGATAAAATACATAACCTAAATTATACGCATGCCATTTCATTAATGATTCCTGATACGACCCTAAAGTTCTTTTAACTTTTCTCACGAACCATTTGGTGGGGAAACTCGATATTTAATCGTATCTGTTTCATCTTCTGCATCCGGCGTGCTCGTGCACAGATAGTCTCCGTATGGATCATTCAAAGTGGATGTGTCAAGATAAAAACCTGCTTTGAGATCGTAAGTTGAATTATCGGTAACTTCTATCATGGCTCCCTACAAAAATTGATGCGAGTAATTTTTAAACACCAACTTCAAATGCAAAACATAATTTGCATTTTCGAGTATTTCAAGTTTACATTTTCTTCGTAGAACAGATAAACATCTGCATTTGGATTATTTATGACGCACGGAATCAGTAATCGGTTTCCTTTTGCAGTCAATGTGAGATTTTTAGTCTTTCCACGATCCACAAAATATGGCCTTCCTGTACCTGAATCGTAAAGATCAAGATCAGCTTTTCTTACTGACTGAGTCAAATAGCTGTTTCAAATTTTTATATATAGATTTAGCTCACATTGCATTTCCACAGGGAACATTAGAGTTTCATCGACACCATCACCAACACATTTTACAATCCCTTGGTCGATTTTTGTTCTCAGAAGTGTGCAACCAGATCCGCAGTCCTCTTCTGTATAATCTTGAGAGCCAGCGAAAGGATCCTATTAGAATATGAAAATTGTTTTTATTTCCAGGAAATAATTTATCGTTAATAAATATCAAAAATATTATGCTTAAATCAGATGAACAAACTTTGCTTTCTTCAGGACATCCGCTTTCAGATAGACGTTCCAAAGACAAAATTGGTCTTTTTGCAGTTGCAGATCTGCACATAAAAACTTTGACGACTTCATCGCCTGTTTGCTTCAATCCTTTGTTGTTGAATGTTGTGCTGTCTGAAATTAGTTTTAAAATAAGGTGAACTTGAGGAATACCTGAATGCTTTAACTGATTTACGTTTGCTTTATCGTGATTTTAAATATAATGTTTATACTGATAATAAAGTAGTGCCATGTATGAGTTCTGATTTCCTTTCTGCCTCCCATGTAAGTCACAGTAATATTTCCAGTTTCACCCTCCGGCACATCAAAAATTTCCAAGGCATTAATCCCATTCTCGAAGTCTGCTACCTCTGCAGCACGATGACGTTTAAATGCGCTTTCTTTCAGTGTATGATTTGCCTCTGCCCAGTTTGCGTAGTCTGTAAATCGCGTCTCCCATTTCACAAAAAATGGGGATAAGGTGTAAACAGTGGACTTGATTGGGTAAAATTTATTTTCTATAAAACAAAGGATTTTTTTATTTACTTCAAGCCATGGGCCCAGTAAATCAAATTTATGGTAAGGTAACAAACAAACCTGGCGGTGGCAAGATTACCGCTTCTAAAATAGTTTTGTGTTCTTTCACTATCTGGGGCGCTTCAGTAACTGTGTTCACATTATTGTTGGTGTTGATGATATTTCCGTGTCTCTCTGCAATTCCTTCAGCTAAACTAGCATTGCACGGAACGTCTGCACCAAGAACCATTTTTTTCAGAACGCACTGCATCGTATGCATAACTGTCATTGTTGGTGGCAGCAGATTTTGGGGAAATAAGCTTATTGGTTTCCTAGCCGGAGGTTTAGACGTTAGCTTTGAAGAGTCAACCCGCGACATCAGCGTTTCAGCAATAAAAGCTTGATGTGGGTTGAGTATCGATGAAAGGGGTGAAAATGCCTCTTGAGATCCTGTATGCTTTTCTACTATTTCCTGTTCTGAATTTACATCTCCATTTGCAGTAAATGTTGGTAGAACTCCTCCAGAAGTAGAGGTATGAGGAAATTTCTGGTGAACAACTCCAGGGGGATATAGGTGCTGGTGCTGACTGTGAGAATGACTTAAAAAATGTGATTGGTGATGATTCATCAATGCTGGACCCATATTTCCATTTGAATTGGTAATCGATGATCCCTGAGCATCTGCCATATGCGAATTCGGAGGGCCGACAAGAGTCATCTGTGGACGGTGGTAGACTGGTCGGCGATGCTTCATGAAAGCTGATCTTGGTGGAATAGGATTAGGAAGCTGTCCAAGTTGAATGTGCGGCGGGGGACCTCCTCTTCGAGACAGCATATTTGCTGTAACTCCTGGACCACCAGGTCTATGACGACGCCTTAAAAAGGGGTGTTTCCTTCGTCTATGAAAAGGCCTATTCTTACGTTTGTATGGCTGAAATGAAGCAACTTCCTGTACTTCCTCAGTTAAATTACTCTGCGGAGTTGGCACCCTTGGAACAGCCATGTTTGGAGGAACTGTTTGAGGGTGTTCACCCGATGACGAGGTCAGAAGAGTGGCTAAGAAAGCAGCATCCTCCTCCGTTTTAATTATATCCGCTAGTTCTGCGCTATTGGGAAACGCAGAAAAGCCAGGAGATCCTACAGATTCTTGGTTTTGCATTGATGGTGGCATCATTGCCAATGAAGGGGTGTCTCGTTTTGCTTTTTTCCTTTTCTTTTTGTCTACCTTGCAAGCATACTCGCCAAATACGTCGGGCGTGACTGGCAAAACAAATCCCAAATATGGATCAAATCGTCCTCGGTTATTCAGTTGGATTCTTCTGTAATTTCCCTGAATGATCATGACGAACCCGAAATTTGTAAACATAAGTAAGCAACAAATAACTATATATACTTGTGTAATATCAGATTCACATGCTTACATCAGGCCCTTTTCTAAAAAGATAAATTGGTGTCTGACGCTTTTCCATATGACATGGAATTACTACTTCATCAGCATGATTTGGTGGGGTTATTTCAATTTTCCTTCCGTCATTTATAACTTCAGATCGGGGTTCTATTTCAAAGTCGTAGTATGAAATGACAAAGCAAAATCATTCTCATGTGTAAAAAATGAGCCTATTAGAAACCTATATAGACGTTTCAGGCATGCGGGATTCTACTTACGTGGAACAAAAAGGTAAAATGAATTTGATTTTGTGGATTTGTCCACATTTTTGCAAGTGTATTTCCCCGTCAAGTAGTCAGAGATCCTGTTGAACGTCAGTAGAGAAACATGCAAGTACGTCGATGACGCCCAGAAGTCCCCAACAATACGAGTATTCTCAATCTCAATGTCAGACATGACCTGAAAAATCAATTTTTACCAAAAAAGTAAAAGCTTATTGCATGAGCAAAAATTAATGCTTGGGATTGGAGGAATTAAAAAAATATCAGTCTAATGGTATATTAGTCGATAAAGACAATAAATTTACCCCATTGCCTTCATACTCCCATTCGATCACGCCAGATCTGCTCTTACACTCAATAACAAGTTGCGTGACATTCGCTGGTATTGACCACTCATTAATTTCTTTTGCACTGTTTGTACCTAGGTGTTGCTTATTTGCAGGGGGTTCAACAATATCACCACACTCGTCATTGTCACAGTCCAGTTCATCAGAAACAACATTAGGGTCAGTGCTTCTGACCTTGTAGCGTAGCACGCGAATTTTTGGAATATCCAGAATCACCCCTCCTGGCCCTATCAAGCTTCTTCCTTGTTGACCAACACTATAGTCAGGTATTTCACTCTTAAACACTAGTCCACTCACTGCATGGCTAAAATCGTTTATCACAATAATAATCCCTAAAAATAACACAAAACTACTAGAATAAGCCTTTGTTCTTCTAAGACTAGATTCAACGCTGAATAACCGGATCAAATTTCCCATTTTACCCAGGGCCCACACTAGACCCATCGCTCCCATTTCTAATATGCTAATTAAAATTCAAGGTTGTAAAACGCTAGAATCCTGACATGATGATCCCTTGATATCCATTCCATATGACTAACCATGTAGAACAGAGGTTGCTTTGTTTAAAAAATCTGCAGACTTGATTAATTCAAGGTTATGCTTGATTTGAATTCAATTAACCAACTTGTGACGCGATGTGATTTTCCTTTTTGTATTCAAGCTAGCTGGGTTGATCCGTTCCTTTTACATTTTGGATAATCCTATACGACTCAAGCTTGACTTTTTGATACATGAACCAAGAGATCGTTCGCAAAGGAAAAGCAACGAGGAGGCTTCAGTGGGTATTATTTTGCTAGGTCAGAGTGAAACCGGTTCTCTCGATATCAGAACAGTTATGCGAATTAATGGTTGTTACCTTCTGGGACTCGGATGCATGCATAAATAATATGCAGGTACATCCCATTACAGTCATGAAAGAACGTCGCTTCTTTCATTTCACTGGGGGAGATTTGCAAAGACGGTTTAGAAAAGGCGTAGAATAACCTTTAGGCTGAAAAACTCATTTTAGCGTTACAACTGTATGCAAAGTCATTTTGTAACGTGAAGCGTATAATGCACTCATTTACCTGTTAAAAGTGTATCGCTTACTCATACACATGCCATAGTAGAAAGGATGTCATATTAGTCACTTGTGACATTGCACTGCTGAGTATTAGAAAGGGAATAGTAATACACACATTTTATATGGCATGGCGTCTTAACAAAGTCGTGCATTATGATATCATGATCGTTTAGATGGTGTACTAGTACTATCATTATAATCATAATCCAATATGGTGCAGTTTTAGCGAACCCTCTGCAAAGCCGCCGCATTGATGTGCATTCAGTGTAAAAATGAAATTTTTAAAATAACTTTCTTTTACAACGACGCATCATCATCATCAAGTTGTTGTTTTCAAAGAAACTGCTTAATAACTCCCACATTGGCTTAATGAACGAAACATTATCAAGAGGATGCCTCACACATGTTTCCGCTTTATGATTTCAAGACAACGGCGTTGATGATGAGAACCCTTGAAATAGCATGGGAATTTGGGTTTGTGTAACACTTTTATGAATTTGAGAACTGAAACAAGAAAAAGGGATAATTTTCACATGTCAAGATAATCAAAGTAGGTAAAAACATTGTCTGCTCTAGTGTCTGTTGTTTTTTATATAGTTGTATTGTGCGGATCTTGAGAGATTTATTATTTGCAGGACATCCTTTAACATTGAAAATCCTCTGAATGAAAGTAAAAAAGATCAAGATGAGCTACTTATTTGCAAGGTTCTCATTTTACTGTTATGCTTTACTCATTTTCATACGTATGCGGATTTAACAATTGACAACGCGCATTCACTTTCTTTCATATTCTTCCTCCCAAAGTACATATATGATTTTTTATATATGATAAATGGATTCAAATAGTGTGCGAATAGGTAATTAATTATGGCCAAGACAAAAGCTCGATGTACGAAAAAAGAACACTTCGCACAGAAGGTTTGCGGTCCAATTCGATTTTATTATAATTCATGAAGCAGCCAATTATAAATTCCAACACCAATCAAAATGTTCAACGCAGTAATGGCATCTCTCGGTATAGAAAAAATAGATACGACTTTCAGCAAATTTCGCTCAAATTTAAATGTGACAATAAGTTATTTTCAAAAAATGATCTAATTGACTTTCGAAGTTTACTGAAATGGACGATCGTTAGCAGGAACATCAGCTTTTTCATGGTTACCACCATCCACCTCCATAAGCTCCCCATCCACCACCCCATCCGTACCCACCACCATACCCATAACCCCATGGTCCTATAAAAGAAACAGCGAAAAATGAATTAAATTAAATTGTCGAATACAATTGATACTAATACGTTCGTATCGGAAATTTAATTCCCGATCATTTAAATATGTTACTAACCCCAACCTCCCCATGGTCCGCCTCCCCATCCAGGACCTCCCCATCCTCCGTACCCCCACGAGTTAGCAGTATCAAGGTCTCCAGGTGCCTTATCTCCAGCAGCCCTTGATGCAGAAGGAGCCACACCTGCAGCCCTCTCAGCATTTAAACGGCGAAGATCTGCAGCAAATGCTGCAGCCAAGCACAGACACAGCACAACAACGGTCTGAAATAAAATAATTTAACTTCACCTCTCTGACCACATTCAGGGGAACTTTGTACTTTAAAAAAACAAAATTAAAGCTTACCAAAGCTTGAGCCATTGTGGAAATGTTTTATGTTTTTAGGAAAAACTTCAAATCGAAAGCTCTTTAGGGAGTGTTGTTTGGTATGAGTACAAACTCAAGTTGTGACGCTAACTGTCCAGACTTGACAATTTCGACGATTTATATATTGCTCTCTCGAACTATTACGCTAACGTAGTACTTTAAGTCCTAACAGATACAAACAATGGAGAGTTATGTCACAAAGCATATTTTACAACATAGTGTAATTATCACAGGCATATTCGCATGAAGTCTGTTTCATCATGTCCAGCTTCAACTTTACTCCTCATTATTGACCTTCACGCTCACCTAAAGCAAACGCTAACGAAGAGGTTAGAACAAAACTTCAAATCGGTTAATTAAAATGTACTCGTCAAAAGCACATATGAGCATAATACTTTACAAACTTTACACACACGTGAGCATGAAATTACGTTTGCGTTTAAGCCTCCTAAATTGTGGATTTACTACGTACTACCAAAATAGATTCTAGTAGGGATAGGCTTTTCAGGATACTAATGCAAAAATGATGATTTTGAGATTTAAAAAAAAGAGAAAAAAAAGAAGTGATCACGAAAGCTTCGTTTCGTTAATTAATAGTAAAAACGTTTGTAAATGCCACAAAGCGTGATGTAAACAGTCAGGTAGAGTTAGGGGTTGTTGACAAGGGTGTCAAAATTTCCGGTTGGTTGTTGGTTTCGGCAGAGCATATGTATCGGTTGCTTAATAGAAACTTTTGCGCAGTGCATTCTAACTTAAATGGTGATAATGTTGTCGTGTTTGCTATGAATTATCAAAATCACAAGGTTAGGTTAACTCTCGTTTTCGAGTTTTCAGACTGCGCCTTTTGTTTTTACTCAACTGTTTTGCAGCACTTTTGTAGTATTAGCAGTACTTGATGTCTCTATCAGCAGTTGCATGATTATTAAAAATTAAGGAAACCGAGTATACTGACTAAAACATGCAGGATTGCATAAACGTGTGTTAATGATATTGCATCTTTAAAAAAATCTTATCAGATGAACATTTTTTGATGCAAAGAACAAAAGTAACATTTTAATTTCATTGTTTTACAGTTAATACCATCTTGCGTTCCTTTGTTAGTCTTATGGATGAGCATGTGTGTGTCTGTATGATAGAAGTCAAGATTATGATATCAATAGAAATGGATGACACTTTTCTTAAATCTTAATACATACTCATAATCAGACTATCAGACATGATTAGCCCACAAAATGTCTGGGAGTTCTGAATAAAAGAAACTTTTAGGAATTCTGCTTTGTATTCCCAAACTCATTAAGTATTCAGGATTGTCGATGAATTTTAGCGTCAATGACCTTCAGTGATTATACTTTATACTCACGCTATCTTTGTTGTGTCGCATGATTTACAATTTCGAATATTTTTTGTCAGTTCGAATACGATCAATACCGAAATATATGCAGATACAGTACAATTTTAGTAGTTCTAAACCTGAAAACTGTAAACAATGTACATTTGTAGCCTACCATTTCTCATTTGTGTTTTACTCCGTTTCTAACTAGTCATTTTCGATGCTCATTAAGAACTTGAGGATTTTTAAACTACCATGCAATCATTTCCGTCGAGCAATCCGATCGTTGACAAGCTTAATCTAATGACATAGCGGACTGGATTAACCCAGTCCGCTATGCTAATGATCATAATATGCCCGAAGTTGTGGAGGCACTTGGAAAATGTCAAACTGTGACTGATCTGTACATAGTGTACATGCAAAGGGAATAATTTGGTCCAACCTTCGAATTCGAATCTTTGCAGAGCCGATTATTTTGAACTCATGCACAAAACCACATTTAATATAAAATGTTGATTCTTATATTTCTCATCATACCAGAAGTTCACGGGAGAGAAAATAAATCATTTGCGATCATGAACCAGAGCACAGTAGGTCCCCTAAAGGAAATTCGTTTTAAAACAGAAATTCTGCACA
>JAHZNA010001433.1:0-12422 GCA_027743935.1 Sinodicranocentrus sp. ZH6
CATGACTGGCGAATAAATAAAAAACAATTTAATTACTATGCGATCCTAACCTAGCTATTTTGTGAAGCTTTAATTAATTAACACGAAAGGAAAGATAAAGATGTATGATTAGAATTAGACTGTTGGAAACAATTTTTTCTTCTCGTGAGACCAGTTCTTAGGAAGAACTTGATATGGAAGGTTTTGGAAGTTGAACTAGTTTTATAGTAATAGCGACTGGAAGAAGGAGACCAGTGTTTGGAGTCTACTATTTATGGGGGAAAGGTGCGTCGGATGTGAATCCCGAAAAGAATAAGTATCCTGTACCATCCCAGCTTATTGGAAATAGAAATAAAAGAGTAGAAGAGGAACCTGAAGTAACACAAGGTCCGTTTTTGAAACGACTCTTCAAGCATCTCAAAAGGGTCAAGACTCGCAAGAGCAGGTGCAACAAACAACCCCTGCTTCATAAGAGAAATTGACACCAGAGCCATGAGTGGAAATGATTGAGTTGAGCAGGGTTCCTGTGACTTTTGTAATTATTTCCTTTCTTCAGCCAAGACAAAGCAGGCTGGAAGTGTGGAGCACTGGAATGAATGCATCCTTACCATGGGAGGATGATGCAGATGCAACAACAACCAGAATTTTATCAATAATACAAAATGTATATTTGTAGCGATCTTTTTTGTTGGTGGTGAAATATACTTTTTTCTTTACTTTATATGCATAAATGTAGTTCGAATTTCGGAGACATTATTATTGTTGAAAATAAATAATAGAATAAAATGTTCGTATTGATTATCGTAAAAACGTTTGGAATGAGGTGGTTAAATTGATTAAAATTAAATGCATTTTTAGCATATTTTGGAAAGAGAAAAATGCATCTCCGTAATGTATTAGGGAAAATACTCCTGAGAAAAGTAAAATATTTTACGCACTTCATAGACCTGCTTCATTGTGACGCCCATAATTTTACATTTTTTTATACCTGAAACGCAATAATATATAGGCATTTTGTCTTTGAAATTGCTATTGTGACTAAACTGAAAGATGGAAATGTCAGAGTGTATGGAAGTAAGTGCGTATTTGCATATAAAGTAAACAAAAATATCTAGACAAAGGAGTTTTGTTGACAAGTCGGCTTGCTCACTCCTCAAACATTTCCTCGTAGAGCAACTTCCTCCAAGGCTGTTAATTTCAATTTAGCGAGAAAGATACATTCATGATGGTACGTCCATTTCTTGACGTCAAACTTTTCTGCCCTAACAATTTGAATTACAAAAGGCATTTGAGAAGGAAGCACCTGGGTGAGATATTAACAAGAATCATGGAATTTTCCAAGAAATATGACCATGTAGTCCAAGGTATAAGGTATGTAACGAGTAAATTGCCTAAAGAGCTCGTACTGTAAATTGGTATTGTTTATCAACACTGAAAACTTTCAATTTCCATTAAGAAGTTCAATACAAACATGGAAAAACAAATAGTGATCAAGTTCGAGTCTGGTGGATTAGTCATGCATGGGTTATTTAAGGATACACACTGGAGCAACACTTCAGACCAGAAAGTCATTCTTGAACTGGCTTTGAGATAGACGGAGAAACTCCTCTGGAAATAAATTTCTCAAAGGAAGATTGTTTTTAGCAGGTTTTAACAATGGGAAAATCAACGGTTAGAATAAAGCTTTTCAATTTGAATATATCTTGCTTAAAAGTACAAAGTAATTATTCTTTTGTGAATTCATTTTCCAGATAATCCTACTCTTGGTTGGACTATCCATACAATTTATCTTAGCCCAGCAGACTAGTGCGTCTAGTAAGGAAGTGTCCAATGATAAACTGAACCCGATTTTAGAAGAGGATAATGAAATTCCTATGGAACCTTTGAAGCCTTCCCCTCCCACCGACACCAAGGCTCCAATTGTAAAGCGACTAATAAGCTTCGGAGGCTATTCTAACACAAGTAAGTCATAAATGGTGCTTCAGCACAGCAGTGTTTTGAGAACTAATTGTACCGCGCACAGCAACTAATCGTACGTAATTAAATGTGTTTTCAATTAGGAGGTTATAGGGGGTGGGGTGGCAATTCCGGAGGAGCTTATGGTGGGTGGGGTGGCAATTACGGAGGTGGCTATCAGGGATGGCGTGGGAACTACGGAGGTGGCTATGGAGGAGGATCATACAGATTACCATATGGAGGCTACGGATTTTACGGTTGACGGTCCTCACAGACCTTACAGCAGATCACTTTTGGTCGTTGGATAGAAAACCAATTAATTTTCTTCATGTGTCTTTCTTTAATTTGCCAAAGAAGGCGTAATAAACATGAACAACTTTTGTGTACATGATCTACTATCTATATAAATACATCTTGCAAATAAATATTTAAAAACAAGTTAATTGCTACTGATACTTTTTGTGTTGTCGTCGGCACTGCTAACATTAGCGGGATGAATTGTCATGTGAGATTTTTCCAAGTCTTGTAGGATTTTTCTTGTAGACCGAATATCATCATCGACAGAGCTAGGAACTCCTACTGACACTTCTTCTTCTCGAATATTCATTAAAGTTTCAAGTTTCATTTGTAAAAATGGGACTTTCTCTGCTTCCAATTCTGCCTTGTATTCAGCCATTTTCTTTTCCCGTATTTCGTTACAATACAAATTGACGAGGACGTTGATACTTGCTTTTCTTTCGATACGGGTATACCTAAGGTTAGAAAAATCGATATTGTTTCAAACTACGAGTTTAATGTTTGATTTTGTAAAGGTTTTTAAGGCTATAACTCACTTTGGTCGGTTTTTGTACATTACTCCTAAAATCTCAATGATCCATTCGAACCTCTTGTAATCCGCGTGTCGCATTTGGTTAAGCCACTTTTTCCTTTTATCAACTAACATTTTCATGTTTTGTTTAGAACCTCGGACCTTTACATACAAGAGGATTGGTTCGGAATAAGTCTTGAGAATTTCGGATTCTCCAGGTAGCCCATGTCACTACACGAGAGAAATTAAACAAGTTAACAAATTGACAAAAGGAATTTTCACAGTTTTTTTTCACCGAGTTATTTTTTTTTGTTTACCTTTGAATTCCAGGGAATCATTGTCAAACTTGTGTGGTACTGTTTTTTCCAGCATGTCTTCAAGTATTATTTTCATTCCATCCCGTCTCTGGCCAAAGGCTACCGTAAATATTTTCCGGTGATCTTCTGGTAAACTGAAATCACAAGATTTAATTCATTAATTGTAATTTTCAGTTCATTAAAAACTTAGAGGAAGTCTAATTTAAATTAGGAATCCCTCTTACCTGTCTAAAACATCTGAAAAGGGCTGAAATTCGTACTTTAACCAGTTTGGATCGACTTTATCCAAAGGTTGTAAATCAAGAGTTCTCCGAGGATCCAGGAAATGTAAATCGTCTGGTCGAATGTGCTTAATGATTTTGTGGAAAGGGTGGCTTTCAATGTTAGCTACAACTCTGTCCTTCCGTCTCAAGCTGACTGCGGGCGTCGCATGGAAAAATCGGTGAAAGTCTCGTAAAACTGTTTTCCGGATCATTGTCATTTTTTCTTTTGTACTCAACTAAACTAAACCCACGATGACACAGCACAGTCACCAGTTTCTAATTTCTAACAAAAAGAATAAAACGCGAAAGTAAAATAACATTGGCTTGGCATAACTAGTCCGATTGCATTGTTGATTGTTACTAACAACTAACATCCCTAATCAGTAAAACTAATCAGTTATTGATAACCACCTACCACCAACCACACTCTTGTCACTTGTCTTGAATCTTGAAATGCTAGTTATTTCAAAAGAATCAGCCGGTCAAATTACGTAAATATTTATAATGACACTAGTTAACTTTAACTACTACATAATTTTCTTTTGTATACTTACATTCACCAAACAACAATAATTCCTGATCCTCACCTGATGTGATAAGCAATGTTCGAAAATCACTTGCCGACACACACAAAATCACATGAAAAAACACACAAGTGTATAAAAAATATTGAGACTTGACGGCTGTATACTGGGGCACACTGCGACGATCCACTTTATCCATATTTTAAGGATATGTACTTATGCTTATACACAACACTATGTACATATTTGTTGGTCCTTTCCATCTCATTCTTTTTCTGTATATTTTCTATCCATAGCACAAAGCACAAGCCCACACACATGCACTGCAGACATCGACATCACTCACTGGGCACTTGTGCGCTTCTCATGGCTCGTTTCACTCAACTCACTCCACAGAATACCATGTACACAAGAATGGGATGGATATGGATATCCTTATCCATGTTCCTAAAATTATGTATAAGGTCCAGCCAGTATACCTTTCGCAAAAAGAGAAACAACGTGTGTATGTGAGTGAAAAATGTGAGAAAAGAAATAACGATTCAACATTCAGCATATATTCAATGCATTTTTTGTATCCAAAAAAAGTGTTTTTGTACTCAGCAGTGTTCCAAAAAGTTCCAATCTGATGGATTGAAATTTTGTTATAAAGAATACACACGAAGGACGTCACACAAGGAGAAACGTTTTGCAATTTCTTATCCTCTAACTACCGAGGAGTGTCGAGTGAGTGTGACATTAAGTAAATTATCTGATAATTAGTACGTTTTAATTGTAACATCTGACCAAGGGCAATAAAGGTGGAATTAAAAAAGAAAGAGATTTTATGTAAGTTTGTTAATCATTTAAAGACTATAATCAATAATTGTTTCATGTTCGGAAAGTATGTATGGTATGGTTCCAATACTTGCAATTAGACTATTTAGCAAAACATGTTAATTATGTGAATGTTTGTTTTAATTTTTTTCAGGAAGCGACCCTGAAGCACTCAGAATTTTCAGTACGAACAGAAAAAAGACGATTGAATGTGTGTCTTCGTTATTTTTGGAATTGTTCCAAATTGAGTGCCAGTAAAAGCATCAGAATTAAGCTACTAGCACCTAAATACAAAGGGCGGGTCCAAGAAGAGGTGTATTTCCCAAAGTAAAGTAGGTACACGCCTACATGGATAACTTCTCAGAATAATGGTTGACATCATTCCAACTTCAACTGAAGGAAGCTGCAAAACTGCTTATGACAATTGGTCGAAAGAAGATTTGATTGAGAAAATACGCAAGTTAGAGTGTCATGTTAAACAGTTAAGGAATGTCATTGCAAAGCGTCCAGACAGTAGGCAGTGCTTTGGGGAATTGGAAACAAAGCGAAAACGTGCAGAAGATGAGGGCAACGATGGCGAGTCAACGAATAACGGTCGTAAGACTAAGAAGCAAAGGCCCTTCGATTTTTCTTTGTAAGTTATTAAACCATTTTTTATTTGCATAATTGGTAATTATAATCATAAGATCAAAATCACAACTCGTAAGACTGGATGTATATTTGCTCATGTAAAAGGTTTTCGAACGCATTCCAAATTCATGTGGTAATTGACATTCTTTAAAAGATGAAGGGAAATACGTTAGCGCATGTGAATTTAGTTTGTGTTTGTTTAGTTGTTCGTTACATTTCATTTTTGTGAAGGTACTCCATGTTTGTGAATTATCATCATATCCTATATACAGTGCTTTTGAAGGTTGATAACATGATAACTAACTTTGCGGGATGTTTTTGAATAGGTGATATCAATCGACTTGAGGAGTAAAGTAGTTGACGGCGAGGAAACAATCGATTACTGTTTTATGCTTAATCGCGTTCTTCCAAAGGAAATTAGAGTAATAGCTTGGGCTCCTGTGCGACCTGGTTTTTCTGCGAGATTTGACTGCAACCAGAGGACTTATAGATATTTCTTTCCAAGAGGAGAACTGAACTTGGAGGTAGTTGCGCAGTTTAAAACACGTAGCATGGTGCATTGCTGTTTTGACTAATGTATTTTAAAATTTGACTAATTAAATTTTCATTTAGAAAATGAAAACAGCCGCTGCGTACTTAATTGGGCAACACGATTTTAGAAACTTATGCAAGCAAGATAAAGATAAAACAAAACCAACCGTTCGACGAGTTATTAGCGTTGATATTGTCTGTCCTGAAGAAGAAGTCTCTCCATTGAATGTTTGCAAGTTAGTTATTGTAGGATCCTCATTTGTGTGGCACCAGATTCGCTGCATTTCAGCCGTTCTCTTACTCATTGGGAAAGGGTTGGAAGAGCCAGAAATTTTGGAGGAGTTGCTGAATATCGAAAAGCATCCTCGGTGAGAATGGAAATGATGAAAATTAATTTATAACAAGAATATTTAGTACAAGTAGTACATTGATCTAATTTCTCTATAGAAAGCCTCAGTATAGTATGGCCGTTGATTTTCCATTGGTTCTCTACGATGTTCAGTACCCAGAAGAGGAAAATATTTCGTGGAAGCATCCAAAAGAGTCGGTCGATATTGTTCTAACAGATCTGCAAATGAATTGGACTGATCATTCCATTAAGTAAGCTGAAAATCTTAACTATGTTGTTGTATTTATCTAGTACGTTTTTGCAACTGTAGAATAGAAAATTATAATCATGATTAATTCTTTCAGGGCGGCTATGATAACTGACATGATGAAAGATGTAGAAAAGCATGCAGAAACGATTCCAACGGAGCATGTCAACTCACTTATTATGGGGACAAAGAGGAAGGCTTATCAGAAGCTTTTAGATAGGCCTGTTTGTGGCATCTAGAATGTTTGCATTGATCTATTTTTGTTATCTTTTGTCTGATGTAAAGAAGGAACAAACAAAATCCGTAAACAAATAAAGTTTGTTTTGTTACTGGATTCTCATCTTTTGTAGCTTGACGTTTTTTTAACCACAACTGTTTTACGGCATAGCCATCCACAAGTCTTACGAGTTTTATTTTACGTATTGTGTGATGAGGATTTAATTTTTATATTGAAAATGTTAATTCCAGTTGGTCTCATCTGTCAGGCGTTGATGGTGACATGTACGTCAGCGTATGTTGAAGATTATGTTGATTTTTCAGACATGGGAAATTACGATCATGGTGTTCAAAGAAATATAGGTAAGGCATCAGGATCAGATTTAATTGTCATTTAATACAATCAAAATTTTTAATAAAAAATATTTAATTTAAATGTTTGTAAAATATCCGCAGGTAGAAAAATGAGTCAATTAGGGATGGTCCCTCCTGTCGCCCAAATAGAGTCGATGGATACAGGATCTTGTGAATCCTCTAAAACCGAAGCGTGTCAGCGTTCTATGGAATATTTACAACGTATTGTGAAATCTCTTCTCAGGCAAATGAATGTTCATGTAAGCTTGTCAACTATAATTGCATGTTCAATTTAAAATAGATTTAATGGCGATAGTTAATATTTTGTCAATTTATTTTTATTTAGTCTCACGTTTTCGGCCCTGGAGAAGCAATCACGATAGATTTACAAGCGGAAATAAAATACGACGATTATGTCGTCCTTACCAAGTTCATGAATTCAAAGCAAGAGTCTGATAAATATTTACATCGTGTGGATTCAGTGATGTCTAATTTTATACATGTTGTTGAGCACACTTCGTCGAGATTTGAAATTTTTGGATTCTATTGTTAACTTCCCAGCGTTTTACTCTTTAAAGGTAGCTTTTCAAATTACTTTTTTAATTTCAATTTACTTCTCCACTGAAGAAAGCGTAGTAGTGAGAAAGTTAACTATGCTTTAATTGTTTTCAGTTTTGGGTGATTCTACTTACTACAATGGTGATATGCTCTCTAATAGTTATGCTCTTCTTGAAAGCTTTCTACACCCCTTCAGTCCATGTACAGCTCGTGAACGGATTTTTAATTATTTTTATCTTGAGCTGTGTTTGGAGCTTTTCAAATATGTATGAGGTGAGAAGTCTAACTATAAATGAAGCGTGTTTTTCTCTTTGATTTTTAATATTTTTTTACCCAACTCTAAATCAGGACAAGAAAGCGGAAGTTATGGCGCACATGATACAAATAAGCGGAGAACCTCCGAAAGATTGTGATTATCAAAGTTTCAACATGATGGAGCAGATGGTCTATTGGTTTCGAGTGAACGTGTTTAAATGTGAGTTATCAGGATTGCCATACCTTATCTATTAAATCAGCTTTACGATCAGTGATGTTTCATTAACTTATTACGAACATTAAATTCTCTTCTAGATAAGGATCAATGTTCAGAATATTACGCAAACTCCATGACCGACCCATTTTGGAAAGTGAATCCAATGCAAGCGATAAGCACATCTGCAGCATTTTTCTTTTTCGAAACCGTTGGGCTACATTGGAGAGAAAATGGGATCATTTTACACTGGCTTTATTCGAGATGCTCCATGGTTGCTAAAACCGATTTTGTTGGTTGTCGCGATATTCTTGACTGTTCTCATGATTTACGGTCCGTTCCGAATATCAACTCCGATATTAACAATTGAGCCTGCGTGGAGACCGATCCCCCCAGCGTTGGAAAGGAGTCCCGTCCAAATATTGCATGCGATTGGGCACGAACGTATTCGAAACGAGATTATGGAACGGCCTGACGGGCCTGTTGTGAAAAGTATTCGAGACGCTACTACAGACATGGATGGCTTCATGGATTATTTGTCGGATGAAGGGAGTGATGAAATAGAAATTAATGGACCGTTATCTAGATTTGTAAGCAAACTGATGCGTCTATTTAGTCTTTTTCAGACAATAAATATTCAGTATTGAATCAAACTGAAAAATTGCTATTTTACTAATTATCGTTTTTTTACTCAATGCATTGATTTCTCATCAGAATTTGCCAGAATCTCCTTCCAAGGACTGTGCCTACGCAAAATCCGAAATACGAGTTGATGCAAAAGTATCAGTATTACCTGATGATAATCCCAGCTTAAGGAACAATCTTAATAAGGATAATGATACGAAGAGTTTACAAGGGAATGCTGCAGCTGCATGTACTGTTGAAAAAGAACAATGGGAAAATGTGAGGTGCCTAAACCCTAGTAGAGTAGAATCTATATTGTTAAAGAGTGACGCAGACATTGATGCGTTACCACTACCATGAATAAGTTTTCCTGAAATGGAATTGTTATCTAATGTGATGGTTAGGTGTGATAATGATGAAATGGATCCGAGAAAGTGTTATGGGGTGTTATGTTGCGTTATTATTTATTTTATGGTATGGTATAGTACTAGTTTCATATTATGGTAGCTATTTAACAGCTAAATGAGAAAAATGTGCCATTGGGCATATGTTAAAGTTTCCGATCTCTGTTGTTATCAATAAGTATTTGCTTTTGTTCATTTGTATAGTAATTTTAGCGTGTGTAATAAATGTCATTTAAATTGAGTGAAAGATTGAAAGAGAAAACATAGTTAAGGAAAACTACGTAAGAAAACAGATGTTAGTTAACAATTTGTGCTATTTATACGTTGGTAGCTTTTGAAAGACGCTTGCATCTTAAAAACTTTTTTTTGAACAATAGATTAAAAATTAAACTAACTTTGACTGGAAAATAATTTCACGCATGACGAGATAAAATGAAGTATTATTTACATTAACTTGATGAGTCAAATAATTAAGACTTGTCCACGGATCTCGATGACACATCTTTAAAAATCAGTGCATAACCTTATGCGTTTTGCAATTGAATAAATAAAGATGTCATCATGTCATTGACAACGTCACAAACTAAATGTTGGACCCTCGCAATCTCCCTCTTATCTGTTGTAGCTTCAGGTCCGTCTATGTAAGGAGAGACAACAGGGCTTATAGCCGAATACACCCCGACCCCGACTGCTGCATTCAAAGGGTTCTCGTACAGCTTTCGCAAACCAGCTTCCATCTCGTTGTCTTGTAGGGTCATCAACTCATCGTCAAAATTGAAAGAGTTGAATTCAGGTTTCAGACCGTTTTCCAACTCTTGTCTTATCTTAGTTGCAGCTTGATTGATGACATTGTGAATTACTGGAACATGCTTTAGCTCATATGGTATAGTGGCTATTTGATCGTACACGGGATTCACTATAAGGCGCATTAAACTTGCCATTGTGTTTGACCAGTGATTCAAAGGCGGAAGTTCATGTCGGCAGAGGTACCCGTTGGCGAAATATGTTCCAGTTTCACTATCCACCTGGAGAAAGTAAACTTTCGTGTCAGGCTTGTAGGTTACTTGATCTCGAAATACACTCACAGATTGAGTCTCCACCGCTCTCCTTTCATTTTCGACCTTCAGGTGGAATAAGTTGGTGGGGTCATCGGTAAATTCTTCAACGTCCAAAAAGTGCATTAAGGGATTTTGCCTTTCTAAGCGTGCCTTTGATTTTGCATAAAATCTCAATTTTCCCTCATCCCTACTTGGACCCACCATCAAGTGGGTATTTGTAAAAAAGAATGATTCGTTATCAAATCCGAAAAAGGACTGGTCCATAAGGAACTCGTAAGTTGAACCGATAACCTTCGTAGGCTTCAAATCCACATCTAACAGCAAGTCTCCAGGCTTCAAAGATTCCACTGGCTTTTCACTTCCGTCTGCGAGTAATATTCTCGTTCCTTCTTTCAAGCAACTTGAGTTTCCAACCATCCCTCTTGTTTGATTAGCGTTTTCAAGTAATATCCTCATATTCTTCATCATGTCCTCATTGCGCACGTTCGCCTCCTCCTCCATTCTTAGAATTAGCAGTTGTTGCTTGAATTCTATTAACTTTTGGGTTTCTTGGCGTTCCCGATCTGCAATTTCCTTCCTGCTGTTAATCAGTGAATCAATTATGTTATTGAAATTTGGTTTTTGGCCGTTCATTCGTCCCTTGTGCGACTGGAGTTCTCGGAAAATATTCATTTCCATTTCGATTACCATCCTGTAAGTTTCCATTCGTGTCTTGGTGGTTGCTCTAAACTCCCTCAAAAACTTTTCTAACATCTCATCATCCCTCGAAACCTTCTCTTTGGGTTGTATTTGTATTTCTGTTGGTAGTTGGGATACAGGCGTGACAGTGATGTTAAACAATGGGTCTTTCAAGGCCTTAAAATAATCACTGACTTTCTGGTTATTTGAGCTAACCAACTTGAAATCGGTTCTTGAGATGTTGAAATTGCCAGAGTTTCTAATTGTAAGTGCTGTTCGAAACACGGCTTGTCCGATGGCATCGTTGGTGTTGGCAGTGATCATTTCCATTTTGTCGAAAATGTTCTTTGGATAGTATTCATTATTTGGGAGTTTAAAATAACCATTGACCATTGGCATGTCTTGTTCTGCAGCATAATTTTCTGCCACGGTGATGATGATTGGACGAGGAAACATGCTGTAGTTTTCAATCACTCGTTTGAAAGCTGCAAATTTCGGGCCAGGTTTACGCCATAGTGACGTTGTTTCGAAGAGAAAGTGGGAAAAGACGAAAATCACGTTGGAAAACTTGTCATCAGTTATTCTCGTTTTAAATTTATCAAGTACGGTCAACATTTGAACAAATTTGCTTCCAGTGCCGTCAAACCTGTTGTCGAAGAACTTATGAAAAATTAGAACAATGTTGGGAATCCGATGGCTAAGCTCTTCATGTGTTGCCAGGTAATTGTCCAAGGTAGCAAGGAATTTGGCGTCTTCTTCGAGTCCACGAGTGTCACCCAGTCCTGGCGTGTCAATGACCCGTAGTTCAGAGTTGGCGATTCCTAATTCATCGACTGGAACTGGCATCCGGAACTCTCTAGAAATATAGGAAGATTATGAAAGTTTGTGTAACCTCCTTGACATTTATGAAGTATCATTGGAAACTTTAAATTAACACTATTAGCAGCTTACTGAATATCAGAGGTTGTAGATGACCTTATCACTGTTTTAGTGAGGTCTGGAGAGTTTAAAAGTAAGTCAATCTGTGGAGAGGCAGTCATTGAGGTTATGTTTGTTTGATTAGATATTAAATTGAAAGCACATATTAAGAGGAGTTAGCTACTGAATTAAAAATTAAATTCAAAATGGCTAAATAAATTATTATAAACTTACGGTGCTACTTTTTCCAGCTCCGACTGACCCCAGAAGAAGAATATATGCATTTCTTGAACTACGTCGTCTCTCTGGATTGCCATTTAGAGACCGAAATGAAGCTATCAAACCAGGATGATTGGTCTCGTTTCCCTTAATCATCTCCAAAACTTCTTCCAGCGTGGAAGGAACATTTATCAGTTTTGGATCTGTAGATTATATGAATGCAATTAATCACATAGGTTTAACCCAGGTTCATCAAATGTAATGTATGAAACAAAAAATATTTTATTTACAAGTTGGGTCTCCTGGTGGTGGTGGTAGTGTTATGGTATTTAAATTCCTTGAAGAGCATCTACAGTCGTATGAATGTATTTCTCCAGTGAAATTCTGCATTTCAAAGAATTCTAACTTAACAATGTAGAAAGCTTATTGAATGTAGTTTACGATTTTTGGTTCTTACCTCAACCACTCCATTTCCAAAAGTTCTGACGTCGCCTTCCATGTCAG
>JAHZNA010001434.1:0-10489 GCA_027743935.1 Sinodicranocentrus sp. ZH6
AAACTTTGTGCTGAATTCAACCGGCGTGAAACTTTCAATTTGGGGACCATTCGGATCTGCAACTGGATAACCAAGCTGTACCCCTGCAGATAACCAGGCTTCCTTTCCTGGACCAAAGGAATTACTGCTTACGGAAATCGGTCCGTGATAACCGTGCTGATCTATTTTGTCCATAAGTTTGATAAAATGGTTTACTTCTATATTTGTGGTGACGACAGATAAGGTAAATTACCTGAAGGAAACTGTCCAAGGTAATTCTCCGCCTTTTTGAAATATTTCAGCAGATTCTTATAGCTCCATGTCTCATCTCCAGTGAGATTAGCCCAATTATCAAAGTCAAATGGGTGACCTCTGTTGTACCTCATGTTGTTAATGGTGCTGGATCCTCCGAGTGTCTTTCCAGCAGTGATTTTAAAAACCTTTAATTTGTTTAATTAAAATAATTAAAACATCCATGTTTTTATATTCTAATTAAAAAATCTAAAGTCCATCTCACCCTATCCTTGTCCATCCCAGCATTCTTTTGTGAAGCCGAGTCAAACTGAAAAGTGACGTTAGGATCCACCAAAAACTTTGAAGATAACACAGGAATCCTCGTCAATTCTGGAGGTTCTTCTCCAGCCTCTAAAACTAAAACTTTAAAACGTCCATTTCCAGACAACCTATTTGCCAACACACATCCTGCAGTTCCCCCTCCAACAATAATAAAGTCAAAAGATTCTTCAGAAAAAACACCAGAGAATAAAAAAATCACTAAATAAAACACTAAACTCAAGCCAATTCCTTCACTCATTTTTCCCACTTCTCATTAAACAACCAAATAACACCTTCACGCTACCACTTCAAGTTCAACACTAATTAGTTTTTATTTCTAGTTAGAATTCTTCCCTCATTAAAATTTTAGTGAGAATTCCCAAACAAACAGAATGCAAAGAAGCATGACATGAATGAACACGTAGATTATAACCAATACCACGCCTATTCACTTTTGTATTCTGAAGCATTCATGCATAACCGTAGCATAACTTATTAAATCTGTGTTCGCAAAAAGAAGTAATGATAGCCCAGTCAAAATAATTATCCTCTGCTTATCATTCTTTGCTAATGACCACCATCTCAAATAAAAAGGAGAACTTCCTGTTCATCCTGGGATCAATTTTAATCACCTTCGTTTAAAAAAATCTCCTCCTATTTCCTTAGTTTAAATTTGAAAATGTCATAAACTGACGTAATTTATAATAAAAAAAAATCCTTTCTAAAAAAATCCTTTCTGCTCCCTCCACACTCCTTCATTCTCCACCATTTATATGATTCAACCTTGCACTTGACAGTGACACTGAGTGAAGCTGAGCAAGCTAGACTAAATAAATTTATTCATTTCCCACGTGTCTCCTCATCCTCTCAACTGAATAAATTACATTCTCAAATGAACTCTCCTTCGCAAAATATCTTGGAAGAAAAAGCAGGCACACACGAGAAACATAAAATCCTCTTTATTCTGCACTGCAAGCTTTTCAGCTTGCGAATAATGCACTTGGTAAAGTTGCCTTGATATTCAACAAGCTCACATCCTCATGTTTACATATATCCACCTATATCCCTATACATCATCCTCACAACTCACCACACAACTTTTGCAATATAGCAAACCCCCATATATCCCTCATCTCAAGAAGCTTTATACCTATCCGTAATATATGTATGTAGTGACACATGTGCCTATTCAACTTTATTCAACCTCAGCCAAAGTCAAGTTCATAACCTACGAGCTATCACACAATGTTCATTAATCACTTTTTATTATTCTCTAAATGGCTCCATGCTCCACTGCACACTTCTCATTTGCACTTTATGTATGCATATAAACAATTTTTTGTCTCAGCTCTGGAGAGTCATAGTCATTCCAGAAACAAGATTTTCCTTTTATGATGATAAGCTCTGGAGAAAAACAATTTTTTCTCTCCTGGAGCCAGCCCAGGCATAAAAACTGGAGTTTTTTTCTTCTCTCGTCTATATAGCCATGTACATTGTGTGCATATACCTTACCTCGTCAAAATGGTAATGAAGTGTGAACTTGTGAGATAAATTATGGTCAAGTGTCAAACCCCTCGACAGCGTAGATTTGTTGTTGCATTTTAATTAAATCTGTGGCTACAATGTAGGGAAGAAAAAAATCGCCAATAGAGAAGAAAAAAATCACGTCAGATTCTCTCTCTCCTTTTTAGCTAGCCCCACACGCGTCTGTGGATTGCCCATGAGGAATAAATAATAAAAAAGTTCGTCGCGACTTTTGCCAATGGCAATGATAATATAAAGATAAGAGCTGACTCATATATGAATGAATAATAGGGATATGACCATACTGAGAATATATTTATATAAAAACATATCGCATGTCCTTGATATTGTACTCTTGTCAGAGACGAAGTCAAGAATTTTATGCAAAAAGTGTTTGCTTATCATATCATTAATATTAATGCAGGTGACTGAGGGAATAGGACAGAGTTTAGCTTGGAATCAAGTCACGTTGTGAAACAGAGAAGAGGAGAGAGAGAGAATTGCAAAATATTATTTTTTTTGCTTTTTTTGCAAGTGGATAAAGTGGATGAGAAGAGAGACCAGCTTGTTTTCCAGAATCAGTCTCCACGTGTAAGTGGGCTAGACAAGATCGTCTTTTTTATTTTGTCTGGAAAATTTGGTCATGAAGTTTATGAAGGAGTTGCCGGCTGTGGTTGTTTTGGGATGTTGTTCCGTCCTCTTTTGTTCGTACACGTGGAGAATGGTGAAAAACTGGAAGGTAAAAAAGGATTATTTAATATTTTTGAGAATATGTATGGAATTTTTTGTCCAGGAATTTTTTTGTTTATTTTTGTTTATTTTTGTAGAAGAGGGAAGAGCTGAGAAAAAAAATTGTAAAGAAGCAAATTGAGAGGAGGAAGCAATTCAAAAGTTTATGGAGCTCTCACCCCATAACAGATGATGGGGTGGATATTACATCACTGGAATTAGCAGAGTTGCTGGAAAAGCTTCAAAATGGGGAGTTAAAAAGTGTCCAAGTTTTGAGAGCTTATGTCGCTAAAGCTTTGAGAGTCACCGAGGAGTTTAATTGTGTAACGGAATTTATTCCATGGGCGGAGGTAAGCTTGTGATTAATTAATTAAAATTATTTAATAAAATTAATATTTCATTTTTTTTCTCAAAAATAGAAATTAGCTTTAGAGCTGGACACTCTTCCAATCCCCAAAGGACCTTTACACGGGCTCCCCATAGCGGTCAAAGATGACCACGATGTTATCGGATTAGATTCGACAATCGGCTTTGCCAAAAATCTTTTCTCTCCTGCCACCTCCAATTCAACTCCAGTTCAAATCCTCTTGGATTTAGGGGCAATCCCCTTTTGCAAAACAAATGTGCCTCAAGCTCTCGCCTCGATAAATTCCGATAATCCTATTTATGGCACGACACTTAACGCCTTAAATGGGATTGGCAGTCCTGGAGGATCATCTGGAGGATCGGGTTGCATCGTTGCGGGAGGAGGGGCTTTAATCGCGACAGGATCTGATATCGCTGGATCCCTTAGAATCCCTGCCCATTTTCATGGTCTTTGCGCTCTCCGCTCGACAAATGGAAGGTTGAGTAGTGAAGGAATGAAAGGAGGGCTGAGACAAGTTATCACAAGTAAATTAAATCTCATTACAAAATGTCGTCATCATTTTGGTGTCATCATCTTCATAAATGGTAACCGTGTCTTTTTCTTTAGTGAACGTCGTCACAGGTTTCATCACAAAAGATGCAAAGTCACAATCCATAATTTACAAGTTAGTCACTGGCTCAAGTCTTCAGAGTCAGTATGACTCAACTGTGGTGCCGCTTCCGTGGAATGAAATGGTGAGTGTGAGGATTGAGGTCATATTAGATGCATAATATTTTAAGGGGTTATGTAGTCGGTGACGGGCAGAAAAGAAGAAGCACTTTGTTTTCAAAACAAGGAACTTTATTTCAAAATCTGCGTACAGCGAAATGGAGATTATTTTATTGTTGAAACATTGCAGTAAGCGGGGTTTTAAAAATAAGTCTTAAATTTTGAAAATGAATTGCCTCTTTATGTTTAGCCATCACTGAACATATTACCCCTTAATAACAAAATCCCTATCGATTTTTTTTCCTTTTTCAGCTTTTTTCGTCAAAGAAACCTCTCAAAATAGGATATTACACAAGTCTCCCAATATATCCAGCTTTTGGTGACACTCCAAACGTCGTTTTGAAAGCGAAGGCAGCCTTAGAAAAGGAAAATCATCACCTTGTCGAGTTTTCCTTGCCAGGCTCAACTTCCCTATTTTCCAGCATTTTCGGCTTATTTTGGTGCGACCTTGGGGAAAATTTATTAAAGGAATTTGAGCACGAGCCTGTGAGCAACTCTGCAGCTGGAGTGTTGGCTCATTGCAAAACGCCAATTTGGATGCGGAAGCTTTTGGCTTGGACATTTTCTTTAAAGTTTCTTCCCACTTATTCCCCCAGCATGGGGGAGTTGTTGAGGATGGGACTGGAGCAATCTACTTTGGAAAAGTTTTCTCAGAGTGTTCATCAACTGGCGAAGTTGAGGAAGGAGATTTTGAGAAAAATGAAGGAAGAGGATATTGACCTTTTGCTTGGGCCAGCTATGCCGTTTCCAAGTGTGGAGGAAAAAGTTGCTAATTTATATTCTGGTGAGGATGGGGTTTAATTAAATTTGGAGGGGAAATGGAGGAAGAAGAGGATAGAATTTGTTTGTATGAATTTTTTTATAGTTGGCATTATCTACACATTTTTGTGGAATGGGCTTGACATGCCGGCTGGAGTAGTGAGATTTGGGACGGAAAGTGGGAAGCTTATTGGGAAGAGGGGACCAGAGCCAGATAATTACTTAGATATGACGTTAAAGGTTTGCGGTGAACTGTGATCTTATATCAATTCAAAATGTAGTTACAGTTTTTTAAACACAATTTTTTGTCGCAGGTCCTCCCATCCACGGTAGGTCTTCCAATAAATGTCCAGCTAATTGGGAAACCATACCAGGAGGAACTAGTACTTCGAGGTTTATGCGAGCTGGAGTCATTGTATAATTTGGAGTCGAAATCAGATAGGAATGGGAATGGAGTAAAAATTGGGAACGGGAATAGGATCGTGTCATCTAAACCACTGTTTTAATTTTGTTTTGTTTTGTTAATTTAATAAAGTGAATATTTTACTAGAGATATTATTAAAATATGCTTGAGCGACTAAACAAAAGGGTTTGAAGTTTGAAGTCAATTGCAATTTATTCGGGAGGTATTTATGACAAGGTCAGTTTTGGGGGATTTTATGCAGATTTCTGGCATGACTGACGTTTTACACAAATTTATTAATCCCATAAATATTTCCATATAAATGAGTCATAAAATAGTGTATTCAATTATGTATTTTAATCTACAATTCATTAAATTTCCCAGCCATTTTAAAATTTATTTACCGGAATGTTTTTAAAAGCCTAGAACCATTTATTCCAAATTTGCATGTAGTTGTTTCATCACTCATCAACTCACACATTTATTTGCTTTTTGAGTTCATTTTGAGGTTTAAACAAGATAAATATCTGCCTCAACTCACAAGATTCTACGACAATTTGGAACATATTTTACATTGGTTTCATTTCCGTTTGCTTGTGGCTTTAGATCATTATAAAATTCTGCTCAGCTGCAAATATATCTTGCTTTTGTGCTAAATAGACTTGCTTATATCCTTCACATGGAATGCAAAACTGTAATTTTTTAACTGAAGTAGAATTGTAGAAAGGATTTGCGCGCACATATTTTTAATGATGGTAAACCGCAATAATTTTTTTTTCTTTGTTTTCCCTGCAAAATTCATAGTTTCAATTTAGTGTTTCATTTCATCTCAATAAATGTCCAGCACTTTTACAACTATAAAAGTTAATATTTAAAGAGAGCAAACAAAATGGAAGAAGCTATCCAAGAAACTTCATTTTCCGCACCGGTCATCAATGAGGTCACAATAATTGTACCAAACGAGCCGCCATCATTACCACTCAAGTGTCAAAGGGAAAGCTTGCATTCGCCGAATTTGCCTAAAGCACCCCCATCTCCAGGTAATATCAATCAAAAATTAATTAAATATTAGCAATTAAAATGTGCATTTTTTCTACCTAACTAGCCATTACGAGATGTTCCTTTTTCGGAGATGGTCGGAATCTTGACCGTGAAGCAACTTATGGGATACTTAAACATTCCGTTGAAGACGAGTGCATGTCTTGACTTTGATAACATAATGAAGCGCAAATTTTCTTTTTACTTGGCGGAAATCATATTTTATCAAAGTAGTGCAGACAATGAAGCAGAAGCAATCATCAAGAGCTTTATGGAATATGTAAATGTTAAAAAGATAATGAAGACTAATTTTTTGGTAAATATATTTTGTGACGTAGGATGATTGTGCATTTTTAGGGAATGAATATTCAAAGAAGTATGGAGTCAGAAGGAAAGTTCCTTCGTGTTGCAGCCAATCTCTTGTTTTTACTAGTTAGTCAAGGTTGTTGTAATTTAGTTGCAATAGTGTTATCTGTTTGTGGGTTTCTCATTAATGAAACAAATTCACAAGGAAAGACTCCTATTGAGATTGCAATGAAGGTGCATAAAGATGGTAAGTAAATATATGGTAAAACGGTAAACAGGGTAAAGAGTGTTCAATAAATGAAGAGACTAATTTTGTATCTAGATCAAGTAAAACTACATACGTTATTGGATGTTTTACTCGCAACCAAGGATTTGATAGTGGACTGAAAAGTATGGATTATTTTTATTCACATTTAAATATTTAGTCTACAATAAATTAATGTTTTTTGAGGGAATTCGTAGGGAATCCAGTGTCATTTCAAATTATTATTATAACAAGTTAACTGAGCAAGTTAGATTTTCAAAAGATCTTTCTGGAAAAGTTACAATGGATTTAAGGTGAGAATAAAAATTATCAAATTTGAGCTTTATATTGTGTCAAAAATAATGTCATGGTATTTTTATTTTCCTTTTCAGATACATGAAGCAATTGTGCGAGACGAAAACAAATTCTGGCCAAATCCAATTTTTGAAAATGATTTCAAAGCAAAAGCAAAAGAACATTTTGGAACATGTTATGGTTCAAACTTATCTCTACCTAACATGGCCATTTTTTCAACGGTTTTACTACTTCTCATTGTCTGCATATGTAAGTCTTTCCACTTCTTGTACATCCTTTATTCAAAAAATGTTTTATTGCATATAGCCCTCTTTTTATGACTAGATGATACAATTGGCTTTGTATACAATATTTATTTACTATTTCTACTCAACGGATAAGGTCAAACCGTCAACGTTCTTCTCCACTCGTAAAATACTTTACATATTGAACCGAACCCCATTAGTGTTACAAAATCTAAGAACATCTTTAATATTCCTTAGAAATCGATGACCACGAAATTACCGAGTTTGAACGTATACTCATCTATTTTGGGATTCTCGGTTCCTCCACAGTATATTTGATAAGGTCCCTCTGGCACATTGCTAAGAAATGCATTTTCGGATCTAAAGTTTCCTTAAGGCAATTCATTCTAGAAAGTATACCAATGATAATGATCCCATTTACATTTCTACTTCCGGAGGATTCTCTACCTGAAAATGGATTCCGAGCATTTGCCGCCTTTTGTGCTTGGTTGGCATTTGCAAATACGCTGAGTTATTTGTCATACCATCCAGAATTGGGGATATTATGTAGAAATGATTTCTAGGGTAAGTTTACCATAGATAAACGTCACAATAGTTGATTATATAATTATGAAGATGATTCAGTTGAAATTTACGTGAATTTAGGTGGGAAGAAAGTTCTTGAAATTTTTCCTAACATATATTTGCCTCATTTTGGGATTTCTTTTGGCTTTTTCCATTCTCGCCAAAAATGTAATTATCAGTAAAAAAAATCAATTTCCAACAAATGGGTGTAATCTAAATATTTTGTGATTTCTTTTTTATTCTAGCAACCTCCTTTTCGAAATATTTTGGTAGGCTTTATTCGCCTTCTAAGGATGTTAGTTGGGGATGTGGATATAAACGAAAATGAGGATTTTGATGCTTGCACTTCCATCCTTTTTGCAATTTTTGTTCTAGCCGTAACATTATTTTTAGCGAATCTTCTTATTGGACTTGCAGTGTATAATATGAAGGTAAATATGTGTCATACAGATGACAGAAGGTAATATGGAGGAAAAGTAAAATAATTGACACTTTTTAGGAACTAATTGACGAATCAAATATTTGTCGAACTGTGAGACAAATCCAATTTATGAATTTAAACCAAAGTTTGGTTGACAAGATAAAGGAGTTCGTCACTAGTTCTGAATGTCTTCAAAGATTCCCGGATTGTCTGATTGAAAAAGTTAAGGAAAAGTTTGTTCTTCCGGAATGTCCGGATAAGTAAGATTTAAAAAAAATATCAGTACAAAAGGAAAATCTCCAATCATATTAAAATTTGTTATGGTTTATCTTGTAGGGAGCAATTTAAGCCATATGTTGTAATAAACGACCCCATCTACAAGAAGCTTAATGCAGACGCTTACAAAATTGCAAGACTTAATACAGGTCAATCTTCAGTTTATAGTTTGGACGGTATTTATAAGTCAAGAAAAAGCTAAATATTTCATTGCAAGGAATTGTTAAATAAAATAAAATAATGGTTTCTCTTAAATTAAGCATTTTATTTTATTGCCTATTATTTTCTTTATGCAACACAAAACTTTTCTTCTCTTTTGATCTAAAAATTCTTGAATGTTGCAATATGTAAAACAGCAGCAGGACAAAACAAATATATGTGTTGTTTTCTCATTTTCATAACTAACCACGGTTTACTAAGCTGCCAAGCTCAAATTTTCAATTTAGAGTTATAATTACTTCACACTTTCTATTGTTTAGCTTGTCAGTTTGAATTCACCGATAGTTTTTATTACAACTTTTCTAAATTACAACAAAGTTTGCAATTACGTGGCAATCCTTGTTTCATCTGGTAAATATTCACCAAAACGTTTTCTTGCTTAAAATTATCTTTCCAAAAAGAAAATCCAGTTGGAGGTAAACTGTTTCAGCTGTTTGAGCAACTCACAAAAGTGCTGGTTATATGGATCATTTGACTGATAAGGATATTTCAGATATTTATCCTTGATATTCTATTACTGGTAAAATATAGACAAGCTTTCTCGCTTTCAATGTCAGCGCATGGTTAAAGTAATTAATGTATCAGTATCGCATGCTGAATACCTTTATTTTTATATCAATGGAAGGATTCCCATAAAAACATGAGAAAATCCAATTATTTCTTGAACAAACTTATGAATGTTGTTTTAAACCTGGAAATAGGTGAAATTGAGTAAAAGTTTTTAAGATGTTTAAAATTAAAAGCAGGGCCAAGACGAAGTTATCCTGCTTATTTGTGAAGGTGCTCATTAGTAATGATGATACGATGCTCATTGCTTTGTCTGTATTATCATTAATCTTCCTTGTAAGCACAGATCTTATCAATTTATTTCTGCTCATCCATGCATGTTTCAAGTTATACAAGCAAACAGGCTTGTATTGAAATAATTTTTATAAGAGTAGAGCTAATTGTAGGACATGAATATTTTTAAATTTATTATTTTGGCCATTATATTTATGCAGGCTGAAATACTCAAGCAAGTGGAATACAAAATCAGGTTAAAAAACTTACAACACGCATGTAACGACAAAATAATTCACTGTACATAACCAAAATTACCAGGATCTTCGACCCCATTTTCATGGTCAGAACTTTAAATATCATTAAAAACATAATATTATCATTACGTCGTCTGAATACTTTCCTTCTTGTACTCAAGATTCTATGGGTGCAGAACGTTCGACCCTGTTTTCGTGGTCAGCACTTCAAATATCATTAAAGGACATAAGGTTATCATTAAGTCTTCTGAACACTTTCCTTCTAATTACTCAAGATTCTACGGTTGCAGAACGTTCGACCAGATTTTAATGGTCAGCTTTTCAAATGTCATTGGAGAATATAAGATTAATATATCTGCCCCTGATATTGGATACATTTGGTGCATGTCCGTCCAGTTTAACGAACATTAAATATGCAAAAGCGGAAACCTTAGCAGGCCCCGGGTTTTATTTTGCGGGAACATTGGATGATATGAAATAAAGCTATTAATGCGTACTTGGTGTTGCCAACTGGAGTTCAGCTGATGACCCATATCTTGTTCATCAGAGATCTTCTCCTGAGTTTGCGTTTGTACTTTTAACCTTTTCGCTTGGGTATAGTAATCACTGGTTGTATTGGGATTCCCACAACAAAACTATACGCAGTTTACGGGAAGCAAAATACGAGAAGTTGTCAATGGGTTTTGGCACTAAACGGTATATTTGAATGGATGAACTTTTACACCGCACATGCACTACCC
>JAHZNA010001435.1:0-19363 GCA_027743935.1 Sinodicranocentrus sp. ZH6
TGTGATGTCCGCGCGGTCTGTATGTGTGTGTGTCCGTAATCATTATTTTGTTGTAAGGTGTGGTTGTTGTCGATAATGTATGGTATGTGAAGCAGGAGGGAGTTTTGACCCTAACGAAAGTAACATAAAATTAGAATTATGGAATGTTTTGTAAAAATGAAAATTTCGCAAATGAAGTTCTTCAAGGCTCTGTAGGAGGCATGCCAGGCATGGGCTATTTCAATTTCAGTAGTGCGTATCGTTAGGGCTACTTAAGGATGCATATGTACATTGGTTCAAATGTGGAAGACGTATCGTAAAGTATGTGCAATTGCGACAAAATTTAAGGAGTTGAAGGATCTTAATTTCGTCGAAAACTTGATCAGAATTATAGATCCGTAAATGACGATTTTGCATGAATAGGTATGGAATTGTGACGCTATGTGATAGGTAATCCATAGCGCTTTGAAGGTAGGTGTGTTCCAATGTGGAACAACGTAGGGCAATCAATCTAAAATAAGTTCGGAAATATTGGGACGCATAGAAAAATAAAATTCCGCAAATGAATATTTACAGGTTACAGCGGATTCTTTTTCCTCATATTAAAGTGCACCTGAGTACAAATTTTCAGCCAAATATCTTTCACCCCCCCCATTGACCGGATAGGTCTTAAGACTCTGCGTGTACTTATTGGTAAGTGTAGCTCGCAAAAAAGAAATACATTAATCTCAATTAAAAAGATCGAGCTAAAATTTTAGCCAAACCACTTTAAAAATCAAACTTTAACCTAACATACTAGCAAAACAAATGTTCAATTCCCGCATTAACTTAATCAAACAACTTTAAACAAACAAACGAATTGTAAATGTTTGTAACAACTATCAAGTTCTTTTAGGTCTATTTAGGTATATATTTTGAAAAATTAAAGTCCGCTAAACCTTTCTGACACTTTGTCCGCAGGATCTTTCCTTCGTCCGCAGATAATATTTAAGTCTAAGCAAATCAACGACCAATGGGTTGCAGGGTATGGTGGCAGTACTCCACAGACAAACACGTTGGACCGCCGTACAATTTCCAGAACTTCCAGGTTTGAAAGGGTTTATATCAGGCACACGTATAGATCAATAGAAGCCCGATACACGTCATTAGTATATAAGAGCAGTGGTGGCGGTAAGCGAGCTACAGTCATTTCAAAGGCTTATTATGTCTGTATTTTTCCATTGCAATTGAAATGCTAATCATACAAATATTGAAATGATTCTCCTTGCGAATTCCTGTTCATAAAACTTTGTCCATTTGTTCATAGTCACTTGCCGTGCTAAAAAAATATGCTATTTCACATTTGTCATTTTTTCCCTTTTTAAGCAAATGGAAAACGTCCGAATGCAACGGGTAGGTGTATATTGCAAGGTAGAGAAAAGAAATCATTACAAATTTATCGTTTCAATATGAAAACCTGTGGGGGGGAGAGAAAATGTTTAAATAGCGTAAATAGTGGTGGGCCACGCAAAGGAGATGGGCCATTAGAAGTGCATGCAACAGATATGATATGCGTATTTCTTCTTTTATTTCGCTCTAACTTTATGAGAATATGAGATGCTCATAAAAGTACGCTTGTCTATGATTTTTAAATTTCCCTCGAAAAATTCCAAGATCTTGGCTATTTAGGTACCAAAAACGGTTTGTAGATCAAGTTTCAGAATTTCTTGTGAAAAACAAATACGTGGTGGCTGCGTGCTTCCTTTTGGAATTGTACGTCAATACGTAGGTGATGAAATGAAACTGCAGGTGGATGGAGAAAGAAGAAAAATTATCATGAATACTGGAACGGATATTTTAAACTTTGAATTGAGAGGTGTCGCTGCTGACAGGATGCGATTCGATTTTACAAACAAAAGGTTAAGGTATGTAGGAAATATGATTTCAGTTTTCAAGTCAAGTCCAACTTATATCTTGATAATGACATTATGCATCATTTACAAAATGCAATGACCATTAAAAGTACACATGGATAACGTATTTATGTTGTAGGGTACATTAAAAGCATGCATCATGTTTGCTTAAGGGAGCGATTAGTACACAAGTTGAAAACTTGCAAGTAAAGTATTGTTCTTTTAGCTTTTGAGTAACATGTGTACAAAGGGGAAGGAAGTGGTAGAAAGGAAACGTAAAATCGGTTTCGTCGTCGGCATCGCGTTTTGTTGTCAGAATGACGTCTTCCTTCCCTTCAAAGAATTAAAGGGAAAGTTTGTGCGTTACAGAAAATGAGTTCAGCAAATGCATTTTAAAGAAATGGAACCACGTGCTTCCTCAAGACGTTTAGGTCTATGGATATGTGTTTATATTATATTCTCGCATTTTTTTCTATTTAACCACAAACAATAATTTATCAGAGCAGATATGCGACCTTTTTGTGAAATTTGAAAAATCATGCTTAACCATTCAGACGCTGTAAATCTTTAGAAACTTGGTGTTTGTTATACTGAATGTTTATTGGGACAACATTCGGTTTCGCCGACTGAAACTTAACACCCGCCTCCAAAATGACCACACCCCGTTAGCACCATACAGTACAAGGGATTTTCTTTCAAANCATACAGTACAAGGGATTTTCTTTCAAAAGTCGGAAATCTGGTTTTAGGTTAGATTTTCTCAACTCGTGTGTGCTTATTCTTGAGATGCAATCTGAAATTGATTTTACAGCACATGCCGTAAGCGGATACAAAATACAAATCAGCTCCACCTCCTCCTCTCTTGAATTCTCTTTACAGAGAAAGATAATTGCTAGAGAATACCAGCAACCCAGCTGGTAGTTCTGTAGAAAAAAAATTAGCCAGAGAAAAAATTACAAAACCTCTGTACTACATATGGAGATTATTACACTAGCATCCCTTTCTTCATCTTTGCCATTTCCCGATTTCAGGACTTCAACTTGACCACCAGATTATACCGTATGCTTGAAGAAGACTTAGTCTCTACTAAACATCTGCTTTACGAGAAACCTCCTTGCATGAAGTGACATTTGGTGCATGTGAAACTGCAGAAAATGCAGATGACCCCTGAAAAAAGGTAACAAGGAGACAGACACACGTATCCTATCATAATATCCAGTGCTTTGATTAAACAGATGCTTTCATCCAACCAAGGCACATTCCAAATTAATGAATAGGATTCTTGTAATCAATTGAGAAAAAATTGGACTTTTATACAAAGTCTCTCATCTTATCTCCAACCTGCCATGCGATGGTGGTCATCAAACTTGATTATATATACATCCCAGTCACACAAGAGGTTTTACAGAAAAATTAAGATTGAAAAAATAGTCCAGGTGATTTTCCTATTCG
The DNA here is from genome assembly GCA_027743935.1 of Sinodicranocentrus sp. ZH6. NCBI lineage: Eukaryota > Metazoa > Arthropoda > Collembola > Entomobryomorpha > Entomobryidae > Sinodicranocentrus > Sinodicranocentrus sp. ZH6. The sequence continues at coordinate 3,324 of JAHZNA010001435.1, forward strand.
ATCTGAATATTGGATCTCTGATATCAGCAATATTACAAAGAAAATGTGTTGCAGTATGTTTGTGCAAATGTCCACTGAAAAGTTTTTCCAAATGGCACTTTTCTCCGTACCCATCCCCCTGTAACATTTACCACGTCAGGGATATGCCGAACAAGAAGATGAAAACAAAGAGTGATTAACACCAGGCCGAAGCCGGCTGACGATCAACCTGACTGCGAAATGTGTATAACATAATATTCATCTTTGTCTCATCTTTATACTTCCTTATGAACATGAAAGATGGAAAAACTGGTTCCTACCAACTCAAAACTTACAAAATGAAAATGTGTTTTGTTAATCTATCTACCTCTGGTGGTCAGCCTTATGTGTTTCTTCAGCCCTTTAAAGCTTGGAATGAAGTTCTCGGATTTATCTCTAAGGACAAGGTTCCTTTCTTTGGATAAGTCAGTTTCATACAGAGCAGCAGCAGGCACTAAAGCCTGTAACATAGGTACCACTAAAATGTCTGAGCATGATGCCAACTCCAGTCACCAGCCTGTTGTTTTTTTTCTTCAGAGATCATCTAGCCGATGGAAGATGCAAGAGAAAAACATTATTTGAGACTTGATCAAGCCCTGTAACAGGTGGTTGGTAACAGTGAGGTTTGGGATATTGCCCAAAAAATCAAACAAGTCTAAATGGCATAGGCACTTTTTTCCGTGGTTCCCAATGGAAAACCCCTTTTTGCCTTGTTCCTTTCCTCATCACTTTTGTTTTTGCTCACATCTCTTGTAAGGAACAACTGTTGCCTTCACACTTGGTGTGCTTATCTCTCAAGTCAACTGTTCCAGATATGAAGAAAAATCAAGAAGGAGAGAAAACCTGATACAATCCATTTAAAAGGTAATACGGTTATATTGTATGCAAAACACATTGTTTCTTGTTATTATCGCATCCCCCATCAGTCCAGTGGCACTTGCAGTAGCAATGAGAGCACGAGCCTTTGACTTGCTCACTTCTTGTGCACCAGCCGGCACTCAGCCACCCTCATCATCATCAATGCATTGCTATTATCATTATCACATGAACAAATGCTATTTACCTTAGACACACACGTATATATGCACACTCTCATTCATGCACTTATTTTGTTTTTGTCGAGCTTTTCAAAGAAAAAAATTTTCTCGTCGCTTCAAAACTGTTCTCATTTTCTGGGTGCTTTTCTTATTTACACCACTTGCCTCCTTGCCACCTTGGATTATCATGTGGAGAAGAAGACGCTCCAAATTAACGGCATCTATTGTTTGCTCCGAATGCTGTTTTACGGATAATACATTTATGTATACGTTTGTATACCTAGTTTTCATTGCTAGCTGACCTTATGCCATGTTCAATTGTTTGAATTACATTACAAGAATAAAGTGCTCATCTTATGGACACACGAAAATTGAACCAAGTATACCGTATGGTGTCCTTCGACGGATGCAAATATACGTTTGAAAGTATTACTCCTTTTTTATTGTACACACGCAATTGTAGAGTGGACTCTAAAGTTTTTTCTTCAAGTTTAACCGTTTTCTTGGAGGGCATCTTCCCTTTGTTTTTCGCTGACCTTCCTTCGCTCGTGCCTTTATCATTCATGTTATAAATCAACAATCATTATTGCAACAGGAAGAGAAAAATGGCTCGCGTTTGAGAAGGAAACGGTTTGTTGGAATTTAGGACAACTTCTAGCCCGCCATTTTTATTCCACCTTTCAAAACATTCCAATCGAGGTGAAAAACAACTTGTGAAAGAATTTGAAGGATTTGATACATTTGCATTTTTCCGATAAGGATGATGGATTATCGTATTAATTTGTATTACTCATTGAGCTCGGCTTATTTGAATAATATTTTGAGGAAAAATGTGCGGAATGAGGATTAATTAGTGTCATTGGTCGTGAGATAGATATGGCTGTTATCAGGACGTGGTTGTTCATGAACAAAAATTTCATTTCATTAGCTTCCATTTCTTCCAGTCATGCATGCATATTTTTCTCTGGTTTCAGTGGTTCACCATTTTTCATGCATATTTTCCAAATCATTCTTTTTTTTCTCCTTCAGTGAAATAGCATGTTTAGGCCTGTAATGGAATTGCAATTGTCTATACACAATTTAGCCATGATATGATATGGCCATCATTATCATCTCATCACATTTCAGCATCGTGAGACTGATGCTTTGCGAAGGCTTCACCATACCAGGAAATGAATACACATTTTTGTGTAATTGACAATCATGCAAGAATAATCCGGATGATGTTTTCCTTTCCTAAAATTCAAGTCACATTTGGGAATCGCTATTTTTTCACATTGAAAATGAGTTCCTATCTTCATAAGCACGCATTTTCTCGGTTTAATTCATTTTCTGTAGGATCATTTAATTCATCTAACCTGTCACCCCATTTTTTCTCTGGAGGGAGCTCTCTGTCTCTGTGTGTGAGTCTCCCTCACGAAAATCCATTAGTAGAGTAGAAGCTATTATCAAGTTGGGCATGCAAGTGTTATAAAAAATATGAGGAATTGCTCTCATGCTCCCATTTCTCTAATTCGTCAGGTTGTCAGTATTTTATGCACCCGGTGGTGGTGGGACATGAGTCAAAAAATGAAAATGGTTTTGCCACTCTCTCTTTCAACTGAAACAAACAGGTATATATATGCTTATGCAATGCAGCTTGTATCCTTATCCCATTTCTGGAGAAGCAACACCACCGGCGCATTTTTAATCAAACCGTGTACTCGTCAATTTTCAATGGACTTGAAAAACGCACCCAAGAATATTATCAGAGCGTTGACTATACAAAAGAGTGAAAGGATGAGGGTGAAGGAATAAGGGCATCTAGGGTGAATATTATTATAATTATGTGAACTCACATATTTGAGCAGGTAGCAAAGGTTTACTCTTGTGAAAAGCAGATGCACGCTGATAAATAATAAGAGTATGAAAAATGCAGTCTGATGCTAATTTTGCTCAAAATGTGAAGTTGTTTGTATTTCCCCTTATGATGTATTAGATTTTTTTCTAGTTTGGTTACTGAGTTCCTTCATCTTTTTACTTTTGTTTGCCACCTTGTTTCCCACCACTTTCATTCAATGCTATAGATTATGCCCTACTTATATTTTTTTCTTTCCAAAGGTGAATATATCAGCTACTTGTCATTATGATTTAATCATATGAGACTATTGGATCAGGTCGGGAGATAGGGAGTCAAAAAACTAGACCAAAAATTCGAGACAATACCATTGAAATATTTTTTGGGGAGCGAGAAGGGTGCAATGTAAGAGATCTCCCCGTGGGAGCTAAAAACTTAGAAAAGGAAGGAGAATTTTTTAAGCTGGTGCATTCCAAAACAAAAAATGGTTGGCACAACTTTCATTTGTAAATTTGACACCAATAGGGTAAAAAAGGATGAGATTTTTTTCAAAAGCTCAAGTACATATTTATACCTTGCATGATTTTTCAAGCGTCTGGGGACACTTTTACTTACATCTCAAGACAAAAAGGTGTCTGCTTTGAAACTTGTGAAATGTATGGATACACAAAATATGAAATACCAAAGTTCACATTTCAAGGGAAAGGGGCTGCGTTTTTAGAAGGTTTAAAAATTTAGTGTTCAACATTGACAATGAGATGGATGAGAATTTGGGTCACTCCAGCAGCTCGTCAAGGAAAAAATCAAAGCAAGGCTACTGTTTAATGAGAGCATAGAAGGATGAGATGCGAGGAACACAGGTTTTGAAGAAAAAAACTATGAGAAGTTGTACCACCCTTCTTCTATTCTTAGAAGGTAGAGGGGGAATTAGGTCACTCCAATAATCATTACTATACGAACGATCCTAATCAGAGCATTTTTAAAGGAAAATAAAAACGATGAGAAGGAGTGGAATGGAAAGATGATCAAAAAGAAGAGAGGGTTCATCCTTCTCAATAATATTTTATCACAACAATAATACAAAAGCATCCTTTCCTTTTTGAATGGGAGTCGTTTTCGAGTATAGCATTTCATCATTTTTCATCATGATTACATAACCTGAGAAAAGGGAAACAGCCACTAACCTGTCTCCTTTCTTCCCATGAAGGACAAATAAGCAAGGTAAACACAATGCCAGGCTACAAGTTCACTTGATCTTGCTGTGAGAATGGCAAAAGGATAAGAGTAAAGGTTATCCTATAAGATTTCCATTTCAATAATCATAATATAATGAATAGGTCGAGATGTAATAAGGAAAAGACGTAATCTAATATGGGATAACAATGATTTCCTTCGTTGAGAAGCTTGGTAAAAAGAGATTTTTTTTGTTTGATTTGGAAAGGATTTGTTAACAAAAAAATGTGGGCTTGGGGTGAAAATGATGCAATTTCAAAGAAATTGATGGCAGGTTGATCGTATTAAGTTGTATGGGAAATTTTTGGAAGAAAAGAGGATGAACCTTGAGGAGGAAGGGATTGTGCATTTTGGGAGGATTTGGGTCAATCTGTCAATAGTCCAGAGGAATTTTATTATTTAGCTTAAACATTAGTTATGTGAGTTTTACATACTTTGATAAATTTACAGAATCAAATACCTACAGGCAAGGGCAATATCTTTTTTACGAAAATAAAATATTTCTAGCGTTTATATTACGCTAAACTAACTTCTCACTTATAATCTTCGAACCAGTTAAAATTGTTTATCTTATTCTGTATTTTATGTTTAAAGGACGCAACAACTTGTCATCAAAATATCATTCTGCGTAGAACTCCAGTGGGAAATAAAATATTCCAAAAACTTTTCGAAAGTCAACCACAGGGAATTACTTCACATTCTTTGTATAACTTTAACTGATCAGCAAATAAGTGCACCCTTATGTATTCCATAGCTAGTCTACCCTGGGCATTTCATCCACCCAGAGAAAATCTCATTGTGTTGGGATAGGTGTTGAGGACAACAAAACAAGGACAAGGAAACTTTCCTTCCAACTTATCCAAGTCAATGAATGAATCGAGTAAGGCAATTTATTGAATGAATTGAAACCAATGGGCCAACCAATTCATCAGCATTCTTCCTTTGAAAAATACAAGGCTTGTACACTTCTTCTTTTTTATAAAAAAAGCAATGAGAAATGAGTAGTAATGAAATAGAGAATGCAACTGACGAAGAGTGAATACCTCTGAACAAAACACCAAAGTAAAGAAAAAGGAAAGGTCAGCTTATAACCAGCATTGAATAAAATACAACCGATCTCGCCTTCCAGCCCTGTTGTCCCTATATTAGCAGGTGATTTTTTTCTTCCTATCGATCTCTGAGAATAGCGGAATGAAGTAGTCCCAGTGTCGCAGTAATATACTGAAAGTGTATACCTATCTCTTTTTGTATATGCGCAACAAACCAAATCACATATTGAGTTTCTTATACCGCACCATTTTATTGGCATTTACATGGTCCCAGTCGTCTTATTCTCTTGTGACCTTTTCTCAGCTCTCTATTGTTCATCGCGGTTTCCCATCTTCAATCAAGCAAAGTAAATACACTGTGGATAGGGATTGTTCGGCAAAGGGATGCAGTTTCATATCAATGAAGCGGACAAGGAGATTCAAACAAGTGAATTTTTAAAATCTCCGGAGCATTTTTCCCAGGAAAATGTGTAACAATGGAGGAGTGGGTACAAAAGCAAAAGAAATTTTTATGCACAATGCAACCTGCACTATTGTTGTTTTCGGCTTTTAGTGTTCACATAGTAAAGTATGGGATGGTTTACCGGATGGTACCTGTGGCTTGAACTCTGTCGCTGCTTTTTTCTGGAGAGAATCTCTGTGAGAATTTCTTACAAGGACATTTCAACTTCTTCGAACTGGACTCATTCATTCGTTCATTCATTACTTTTTCGTCAAGTGAGTGTGTACACCCAAAAGATGTGTCCTGTTGGGTGTTGGATGCATCTATAAGATCAACTTGTGCTCTTACACGTTTATCAAAAGTTTACGCAAGGATGGCCTTCCAATAAGTTGTAGTCATCAATTGTTTCATTAAGGGCACTTGCAAGGTCACACTTGTAAAAGTATCTTTGAAAGATATTGGAAAAGAGTCCCGTTCCAGACATCTTTATCTTTGCTAGCAAAAGTAGTTGATATTTTTTCTTAGGCTTGTGATGTCCTCATTTTGGTTTGGAAAGGTGTCATATTTTGGAAAATAATATTTTATCCATAAAACCACAGTAAATGTATATTAAGTTCACTCCATTCACAACTGAATCGAATTTGTGAAGGACGAAACTAGGTTCTCAGGCGAGTGCCAGGTTTAACGTTGAATCTGTGTGGGAATGAAATGTTCTATTGAAGATGTGTCTTGTTTACACTTACGATTACCTAGAAAAGTTATACGGGAAGTACAGGGAAAAAATGAAGGCTGGAGGAACTGTAGTTTAGGAATTTTTAAAAGTTTTTTTTAGAATTAGAGAAAAAGCATTTCAGTAGTATCTGATTTCGTAAAAAACAGTCAACAAAGCTTAAATCTGGATAAAAGTATAACGGTCCACACTTTCCGTTTCCTTGCTGGAGAAATAGGTACAAAATTTTACACTTTTAAAAAAATTCGGATCCCGTACGGTGAAATTATTCGTGACCCAATAAATGAAATGAATGCTGCTCAAATTCCAATAAAAAATTGAAACTCAATTGCAAAGAAAAGGGTTTCTTGAATTTTTTACTGTATCTTCAAAATGAGTACCGTTTTCTACAGATTTTTTTAGCGAAAGGGGAAGAAGGTAACGGAAAGGATTTACAAAGGGGAAAAAATTATATGTCCTTATAAAAATATGCTAATATCTTTTCATTTTTATAAGGATTACGAAGGATTTTCTAATGTACTTTAGACGTCCTTGTCTGTGGAAGGAAATTGCACAAAAAACTGTTTAAAAATCAGAGATGTCGAAACTTGTTCATTTAAAGTCTTCCCTTATGTACCAGGAAATATAAAGAACCGCAATATAGCTCATAGATCGTTATCACGGCAAAAAGTTGTATGGGTCATTGGATCGCAAATAGGATGATTTTCTAAAGAAAAATGGAGCAAACCCATAATGAATATTAATATGATATAACAGCCCATTTTTTTGACTGGACACATTCACATTTGACCGGTCTAAAAGCATAGCCCATGAAATCGGTGAGAAACTTCAAAAACTAATCCTGCAATCTGATCATGCAAAGCAGCATCCAGAAAAATAGAGTGAATCCGTCAAAAAAGGGGCAAAAAGAGGGCTGCCCATATAATTTTATACGTAAAATATATAAGGGTCAAAAACCAGCAAAAAATCTTTACGCATGGAGAAGTACGTGTGAAATAAAAAAATCCATTATAATACCACAAACCTACAACAAAATGAATGAGCAAATGAACCTGTCACTGATCTATTGAAGAATTTTTACATTGATATTCACCTAACATGTATATTTATGTATATATCCCCCACTCTTACCTCATTCAACTGAAAAGAATGACAATTTGGGATTTAGGGAGCAAAACAGAGAATCGGATGCTTGTTGAATCTCCACTCTTTTGGTCATCATTTCCACCCTATGTTTTCTCACCCTCTTCAATGACTCCTTTATCTGTGGGGATTCACATACACCCTTGTTTTGATACAGATTCGGAAAGGGTCAGTTTTTAAATGGTGGGAAACGTTGTGAAGGTCTTTCCTACACATATGCGCGGAACCAGGATATATCTTTTAAATAGAGAAATGACAGACACCTATGTGGGATCATCATATATTCATCATCATCCACCCGAACAAAAATCACGTAATTGTGCCTATTAATGAAATGAAACGATGCAACTTTTCCCACAATCCGGTCACTTTTCTGAAAAATCAAACCTTGTTCTTTTCGGCTTTTATACAAACTATTATTGAATTTACTCTTGATTTGAGCTGTAATTTTAAATTAGCCTAAAAAGCGTATCAACTCTACTTGTGAAGCTAAATATTTCAAGAGAGAACACAAATATCCATTTCGTAAACTATAACGTGTTTTTCTCATTTTAGTAAAATTGGGGTAAATTCAGATTGTATGAGGTCACGTCACAAACATTTACTTCATCATTTTTTAAAGAGAACAAGTCCAAATCATTTTCATTTTCTACTTAAAGGACACGATGAGACTAGACAGATGCTTTTAATGTTATGTTCGATTTATCTGTTCATTACCAGGATAAAAAAACACCAGAAGGAAAAAAACCGCATAAGGACGTGTGTCCTCTGTCCTCGTTTACTTAGCAGATCACATACCATACCCATCACCACCATCAAATAATAATAATAGTGAATGGCTAACAAACATTCTTAATGGTTTTATGACAGGCCATCAGGGTTAATTTGGGTGACTAAATAGGGATGGAACATGTCGACAAGTCAAAAAATTACCGTTTGGCTCTCTCAATTTCATCATCAAAGTTAAAAAGCCACAAGCAAGGTTTTTCTTCTTCCCCAACCAACCATCCACCATTTACACTGCTAACCGCAAATGGAACACTGACGGCTGTGTTGGGTGGAGCTCGTCAATTTCATAATTAAATGAAGATAGCCTTTTTACCTTGTACTCTCATGATTACACACATTTATCCAGGATCATCATCAAATTATTGGTTGAAAATGAGAGAGCAGTGTGTTGTCACATGTGACGTGTCCTCTTGTAATGGATTTTGGTGCATTTTTTTCATTTTTCATATCATGTTCGAAAGCTCAGGCAATGGAAACTTGTTTCATACTGCTGGTGAACCATATATGCATGTCATGGCAAGTAGTTTTACATGTGTTGTCTCTGTCACTCTCTTGTCAATTATAGTCATGTCATATATAATGTATAATTGTAATTAGAACAAGTAACCAATAATTTACTTATGAGCAGGTAGTCGCCTGTTTCTCGAAACATGGTATTTTCCTAGTTGACACTAGTTTACGTAATGGACCTGACATCATGACACCATCAGCTATTTTCGTCTCTGGAGCTAAAAGTTATTGAAATTAATTGAGGGCACGTAACGAGAACATTATTGCACATGAAATGCAACCAAACGTGGCAATTAGGTGACAGATGCTTTTAAGTAACCATTTGGATGGATATGAAAAATTAAAATCATTTTTATACGTAGTGATTATAAACTACACATTACCAATATTTATTTATCGTCTTCCATGAATGAAAGCATATGGCATATTGTTTAAAACTCCCTTGAAAAAAAGGCTTTTTTCTGGATAAAATAAAATTTCCTCGGCGCGTGCTAGCCAGTGAATAATACAAGCTCCTTTTTAAAAAGAGCAGAAATGACCAGCAAGGTGATAACCTCCATGAACGGAAGTACAGACGGTTGATCTACTCATATTTTTGTATGTTTCTGATAAAAATCCTGTACGTGCTTTCTGAATATTTAAAGGCGTAATTTAAAGGAAGAAAAATATTTGAAGACTTTTAAACAGGCATGTGCTGCATACTGCATGTCTCCCACTCTTTTGAATATTCTATACGGACCGTGTAAACAAGCAGGGAATTTTTGTCGGTTTAATATAATTATTTAAAAAAGGAAGAGAGAAAACTTTTTAGATAATTTCGATATGAAAGGAAAGGAAAAGTACACAAAACCGCCTACCCAGTACCCACACACTTGCATTTTAAGCTCCCTTTTATTGCTATTTTACTTTAAAAGTTCAACATTGGTTCTTCATGTATGAGCAGTCTTGGAGGGAAGTCATATCCAATCCAATGTTTGAAGCATGTTTCTATTCTGCACCCCTCTTCCGACAGGTGCCACCGAATGGCAACTGGGCCAGAGAGAAGAAACATTCACTTCCGGTAGTTATACCTTGCTCTTTCCTCGATCTCCCGATAACATGTTCTTTTTCACCCTTTCTCTTCCCGTAGTTTCTTACTGTTTGCTTTTTGGTTTCCAAACTACCATTTTCGCCCTTCCAGCTATTCCATTTTAAGTCCTAGCTTTTTAAACCAGGAAGAAGTGTGCCTGTTGTCGTTGGTTCGTGAGTACAAAAAAATGTTTAAAAGTCTTGAGCACATACTTGTACATTTATGCATGACGAGGATATGGATATTATGAGTTGAGCGAGTTGGTTGGAGTCAAAGGATGCCAGGAAGCAGGTACTTTTTCCACTGGTCAACCGTACTACCGCCTACCTGCTGTTGGAATTTGAAGGCAGTGAAATACACTTGACATGCATGACTTATTCCATAACTAATGTACTATATATATACTCTCCAGGAACGGTTGGAAAATTAGGGGAACCAACAGGTAAAGCACTCATATGCCGTGTGTAGCTGGATATAAAAAGTGATGGCATGACTGACTGAAACAAAAAGGGTTTAAAAATTAAAAGTCAATGTTTTAACCGCATACAATGCAAATATTGAATGTAAGAATTATTGCATCGTGCATAATTAATAATTAAGCATCCTCGTTCGTGTAGGAACGCTAAAAAACGAGCATAAAATATTGCATGTAAATATATAATCTAAAATCAGGTTCATTATGTCTTAATTGTCAGAGAAAGGACTTTCAATCAGACGCCATATAGATAGTAGTATGTTCACTGTAGAGTAGTAGAGTACTTAGTATTCTTCAGTGAAATATAAATATATTATTCGAGGGCAATTATGTTCATCGGTGAAAGGATACAGCGGGAAAGCGAAAATCAACTTTTGGGGCATTAACGCACGTCACTGATTTCTTGGCGTGTTTACATTTCCATTCAAGCATTGAAGTTAATAGACCGTGTCAGAGAAACGGAAGTATTAAAAAGTTGATCATTCGTCGTGTTGAAGTATTTTCTCATCTCTCTTTGTATTACCTGATAAATTTTCTGTGACATTTAATAATAAAATTAAAAAATTTGTACTGTTGACCGTGTAATATTCCGAATACCAATACTACTGACGCCAGCATGATGACGACGCCAAAGCCTAACATAATTTTTATCCTGGGTCAGCCTGGTTCAGGGAAAGGGACCCAGTCATATGCTATCGTTCAAGTAAAAATATATTTGTTGAAAAAAAATATACATGTACAATTATGATACCTTAGGATTTAGATAACGGAAAGTAAAATTTTTATTCACGCTTGACAGAATTATAATTTCGCCCATCTGTCAGCTGGGGACTTGTTACGAGAAGAGCTTAAACTGCCTCTTTCGCCACATCGGGATGTTATCAAAAAGAACGTTGATGCTGGAACCATTGATTCCAGTGGAAATTACCTGTGCTCTTATAAAGAAAGTAAGCATTACATTAATTGCACCTTTGCAAACTGTTTCTTTCAAGTTCTTATGCAGACATTTTTTTCTTTCATTTTACATTTTAGCGCATGGACGAAATAAGTTCTGCTGGCACCTCCAACTTTATAATTGATGGTTTTCCCAGAAACTGGGATAATGTACATGGATGGGAGAGAACAATGTCACAATTTGTCAATTTGATTTGTGTCTTAGTTCTGGATGTTACCGAGGATGTTTGTATTGATCGTTGTTTGAACCGATCTGATAACAGTGGACGCACGGATGATAACTTGGACTGCTTGAAAAAACGACTGGGAACATATGCGAATGATACGGTTCATATCATTAATTATTACTTAAAGCAAGGCATCGTTCGAAAAGTTAATGCTTCGAAAGCTCCTGACGAGGTAGAGATGTAAATGTTAGCCGATTGAAAATGAACTGCTCGTTCTAATTAGAGGTTTTAAAAACAATGTATTATGCATTTTATAGGTTTATGAGGATATCAAGGCTCTGCTAGCTGCTATTTCTATATTTCCGAAACCGAACGCCATTTCCCCTTGATTGTAAAATACATAAAATACGGGTTTTATTTGAAATTTTGGAAAATAATAACAGGGTTACCTTTCCATCTAGAATAGTTAATAGATTAATTATTTAACTTACGATTTTCAGTAGTTTTAAGTTAATCATAGCCAATTCAATATCATCCTCATTTTCATTTTTATCATACTTGTATCTTTTATGCATGAACGCAAGCCAAGTTTTCCATTTCCATTTGAGCGTACCATCTGACGGTCAACAGTTGAAAAGAGGCTCAAGCAGCTCAGCTACGGCGGAAAATTGAGTTCCACGTCAAATAACCGGACACGTCAATAGCAAAAATTGCTTGTGTTGTTATCCAGCAGAACACATGACACACTGTCTAGTATGAAGGTGGTTAATGTGGTTATATTCATTTAATTAGACATAAATAAATATTTGGAATATCTTTAAATTACCTCAACTGGTTCAAGACGTATATTAGAAACAGGTAAGAGTGTTGTTTTGTCTTAATCATAAATTATTAATGTTAAAAGTAAAGCCGAATAAATTAAAAGGTACGTTCTAAGTTGTCACGCTTGACGCTCACTGACAGTAGCTACTGCTGACCACCGGTACGCAGATGTTACATGTCTCATTGTTGTGATTCTGATTTACAACAACAACTAGTCGACTAGTGATTTATAGTTTTTTTATTACCTGTTTGAGTATTGAATATGAAAATGAAATAAAATTGTATTTATCTTGTTTGCAGAAGCCCAATCGAAGAGATTAATTATTCAAAATGACTTCAGTCGTGGGAGTTGTCAAAAAGCTTCTTAATGAATACGAAATTCAGACACCAAAGAGACTAAAAATTATTGATGCTTACCTTGCCTATGTTCTGTTAACCGGAATAGTTCAGTTTGGTTATTGCTGCTTGGTCGGAACATTTCCATTCAATTCCTTTCTTTCCGGTTTTATTTCGTCAGTTGGATGCTTCATTCTTGCAGGTAATGATTGTTATGTTTGCTTGACTTGCATGTATTTTAAAGCAGATGCAACATATGTAAAGAAAACATACCTTAACGGTTATTAAATTATCGTTCCTCGTTTTAAAGGTTCATATGTGATTTGATATGTACATTTTCATTTTTTTGCAGTTTGTCTTCGGATTCAAGTCAACCCCGAGAATAAATCTCTATTCAGTGAAATCAGTCAGGAAAGAGCTTTCGCCGACTTCATTGTGGCGCATTTGCTGCTCCATTTAGTTGTTATGAATTTCATTGGGTGAATTTTTCATTTTGCTGGTGGTTTACTTTTGTCAATCATTAATCTTATTCATCGTCTTCACTTGAGTATTTAAAAGGCTTTTTGTTAATATTATGTAAAAAAAGAAGTGTGTTGTACTTTTGCATTCCGATGCAATAAAGCAAATTAATTTACAGAGCAAGTGCACTGGCACCCCTTTCCAAACTACTAATGAAGTGAAGTGGTACATAAAATCTATAATCCATAAACCTGCAATTGCAATAGATTAGATTTTGTAAGATTTTTAATCAGTTACTAGCTAACGCTATCACCTGTAACTATATAACTGTGTAAGACATGTTTTGTAAATGGCATATATGTAACGATTGTGCCATACTTTTGTGCGAAAGCTTACAATTGGCTTGATTAACGTAACTTATAATTGTAAAACTCATCCTCTTTCGTAGCACAATTCTTCTTCATCAGTGTGTTCCGGAGACACCCTGACATTTTGATACCATCGATTCGTCAAATCAGTCATTTGGCTCTGACAGTCTTGCAGCTCCTAGAAAAATTGCAACGATTAAGTAAAATTTTAAATAACCTAGATAAGCTTGGCTCTGTAATATATATATATATATATACCTGCTGCGTAAAACGTCTCGTGAAGAAAGGCCGCAAATACTTCATATCGAATTTCACAAAAGCATTTTGCTTCGCTAGAGATGCATCGAATTCCTCTTCCGTAAGTTCCGAAAGATGTTCAGAGTCGATGGTTTGTCCCTGGATTTTTAACGTTCATGTTAAAAAACAATGTAGTATGAGCAATTACACACTGGTAAAGATTGTGTAGTGCATTCTGCATGCAAATAATACTATAATGTATGTACCATTTCTTTAGTCTTGCTCAGAGATATCTCAGTACTTCGTCTCCGACTCCTTCTACGACGTCTCCTTGTTGTTGGTTTGAAGTCACCTTGCACATACTAGGATTCAAGAATTGATTACTAAAACTTAAAAGTTCGAACTAGGATTCGAAATACAGAATACTATACAGCTTACTTTGACTATAGGCATAGTAAGGCCACCAAGTACCAATGTTGTAAAAAGAATTATTATTAGTGTAGTCGTAATAATGACTTGTCTAGTTTCTTTCTCAAACTCCAAGTGTAAGCTTAACGCGTATGCGATTGCTCCTCGTAGGCCTGTCATATATTTACAAATATACATTAGAATTATAACTGTAACGATTATACAAAATGAAGATACATTTAGAAATGCTGGGTTTTACCTGAAAAATTAGAAACAGTTTTGACTGATGCACCAAAAAAATATTTCCAATAGATCGATGAAAAATAATTTAAACCATTATTAAATTTTACCCGCTATAAAGGCCAATGTTCGCATTGTTTGCTGCATCGTAATCTGGGTCACGGGTGAAAGGTTGAAGTGCGTGTAGTGCGACATAACAATTCTGAAATAATTGAAACAGCCATAATTAATTAATATCGATGCAAAAACACCCAACCAGACATTAAAAGTTTATTTCAAACTTACCCACAAAACAGAATTGCCATTATTCCTATAAATCGTAAAAAGTTATTTTGAATCGGATCAGGATACGGCAGCCTTATTTTTAAAATGTATGCAGTAAGTTAGAGATATTCAAACCTGATAGATGAATCCCTTCTGCTAAGGTATATGGTGCGTAGGTAAAAATTAGCATCATTCCAAACTCCAACGATGGATTTTTACGCAAGTCAATATGTTTCAAAAGCAAAGAGCTGGTCAAAGCGAAGACAACTCCTATACCGGCTGAAGCCAGAAATGTCAATGAAAAATTGTTAATGCATTGCATGAAAGGAGATTTTTCAGGATCAGGCTCTTCATCTTTGTTTAACAGCAAAATAGTTCTAGAATTACATCGAATAAACGTTTTAATTAGAAAAATTCGGTTTCAGGATTCCCACATATTAGCCAAAGTAAGCAGAAAATAAAGTATTACTTGTAGTCTAATGCTAATTCGTATTTCTACTTACGAAGTCAATACAATAGATACTGCGTCATTTAAAATACTCTCTCCGAAAACTAACATGTTCAATACTGGATCCACGTCCAACGCAGCAAATATGGCCAGTGTTGCAACGGGATCAACGGCGGAGATCAGAGAACCAAACGCAAAACTTTCAACAAAGTTTAATTTATAAACTATGTCTGCCTAAAAAAGAGAAGCCTGCTAGTAAAACATTTCTCTTCACACACATTTTTTAAAGCACATAATCATAATCCATGACATTCTTACCACTCCAAGCAAGTAGACTCCTCCGCCAATAACTAGCGCATTTATAAGAGTTCCAACTACTGCAAATACGCAAATACTACCAATGTTTTGGAAGAAATTTCCCTGGAACGATCAAAAATCATAAAAATTGTTTATAATTTTACAGGGAAAATTATTCAAAGTAAAACGCAATTCTTACTTTATGCAAATTGTAGCCACTCTCAAAAATTATTGGAGGAAGAAGAATCAAAAAGAAGGCTGTAGGCGAGAAGGCTTCTTCTTTCTATAAAGCAAATATTGGTCATTTCATTCCTGGACTTTATAAATAGTTGTAGTAGAAATGTTATAATACATTATTTTAAACGTTACGACTTTCGACGTACCTGCCAATTACCAAAGTCAGAGTTCGATAGAACTTTCAAGAACAACCCGATAAGAGCACCTACGGATAAAAATAACCATGTTTTACAATGAAAAAAGTTTATGCATCTGTTTTATGACCAAGCTTACCAAGAAATATCACAACAATGCTTTCAGGTAGATACTGTAGCTGTGTCTGAATCATCACATGAATGGAGAGAATGCAGACACCTAAATTGTAAAAAAAATCAATTATTGATGTCCATTTAACATATAGTTTGTCAGTTAACATAATTAAGTAAATGAGCACCCAACACGCAAAGTACAAAGAAAATGGCCAGCGATGCA
>JAHZNA010001436.1:0-18309 GCA_027743935.1 Sinodicranocentrus sp. ZH6
TTACCGAGTGTTATATAATCGAACTCCATGCAAAAGTGTATACTCTAGGCATTCTCAAAAACACCAAAATGTAGATATGATGATACCTATACACGTATCATAAAACTGAACTAAAATAAAACTGCAAAAGAAAAATGATACAACTACAAGGCAGCAGCTTCCTAAGCCAACCAAAATGTATGATAGTTGTAATGCTTAAAATGCTGTTGGAAAAGTTTAAGTACCCCTTCATCTGATCGATACTTTGCAGACTGGGACTCCTGTAGATTCCCACTAGTAAACAAAAAGCAGGCTTTTGCATGAGCTCACTCTTTCAAAGCGTTATCAACTACAGACAACTGTTCTATAGTGAACTGCTACACGCTTGTCCTTTTTGAATAGAAAGCTGTCAAATTTTCTTTTCCCACTGCTAGTTCCAAGCATACATCATTACATCTCTATAGTCTTTTGTCTTCATAAATCGTTTTGCGCTCTTCTTTGAATTTCCCTTTCTCCAATCTAATACATTCCTGTATCACAAATTTCACCTGAACGTGTGTGGCGTGTAGACACCAGACACTCGAATTTTAGCAAAACCGCAAAAAAAGGTTTCTTCAGGTTGCTAGCAACCTCATATAGGCTATCATGTCGATAATCGCTCATTAGGCACTTTGAGCAGCGCACTCATACGTATCTCTACTCTTGACTCAATTTTGTTGAAATTAAATCTCATGCGTGATTAAGGTGAAAGACTTTCACTTTACTATCAAGTATGAAAGACTTGATTGAAAGTGGAAGAGACTACGCAGAACTGTAATTACTGTTATCTTCCTACACAACTTTGTAGACAACTATCTACGTTCGGAAACGAAATTATTTTCTAGTCTCCCTCAAACATATTCGAGGAAAAGATTGGAGATGCGTTTTGAAATAGTATTGCTTGTACTCACTGTCGTCTGTAGGCCTCATACCACAACGTCGCTCCCGAGTCTCTCCAGATTCCTCATTACCGGATGGACCAAATAAACTGACTGGCTGTCCAGAGGGGGGCAATTTCCATTTTTGACCTGCAGCTGCCGTTGTTTCCTCTACATATGTTCGTTTCATATCCATAACTTGAAGCATCAGATTCACCTCATCTCTCAACGCACCGGACGTATTGCTCTCTTCCTGTACTTCTTTAAATAACTCCTGGAAACAAAGACACAAAACAATATAGGTACACCATGGAGTCAAAGGCAAAGCGACATAAGAGTTATAGAACTCGTAAATGTCAACCTTCAGAATTTCACAGTAAAAGCGCGAACATAACCACGATATAAGGATACTTGAGGAGAATAACTTTCTTTTAAAATGAAACCTGAGTTTGTTTACCCCGCAAATTCATAAAAGTGAAGCTGTGCAAATTACAAATTCTACGACATAAAAGTTTTCATTCGTGCTATTTTACTATTTGATGATGCCCTAATAATAATGGAGGAGAGATTTGGGACCACATGACTGTTGCATTAACTGAAGCAAAAGAATTTTCATACACGGTACGGTTACGGTTATATAAGCCTAAGGACATGTACATACACTGTTTCATTTAACATGAATGTATACATCATTCATTGCTCGTTAAAAGTAGGCCTAGGGAAAGAATTCGTCCAGGGTTTGTATTTCCTAATGGGAACTTTCCCTGTTGCCTTTAAACATCTATGTATCATGCCTGTTTAAAGGTTTTTCCTCATGTACAGCTCTACACAACCTGAACAAACTTGTTTCCTCAGGAAGGAAGAAAGTAGCAAAGTAAACATAATAGAAGCCAAAGCTTTGTACAATGTATGATATTATTATTACTATTAAAACTATGCAGGTACTATTATGCTCCCTTTTTATACTTTCCGCTCGTGAAATTCAAAAATATAGGTAGCCAAGAAAGTTTTTCTCCTCTTTTATTATGAATGCAAACAAGCCAGTTCCACTGAATGCTAAACATAAGATACGAGGCTGATATAAGATGTAATGGAAAGAATCACAGAAAAATAACTCACGTCGAGGAACGTATGTGTGCATTGCTCTTCAAAAACTGGGTCCCCAATAGTTGTTACCCAGCGGTGAACGAATTGGACGACTCGTCTTTTACACGCCAGCAGGAACTCCCGGTCTTGGCAGGTTGAATCTATCCTATAAGTGCACCTCATAGTTAAGGAAAAAATCGACTTGACTCTTGCCTAACGAATCAAAGCTATACATTCCGTTTTTAGTAAGCTATGCATACGACGCTCTGTGATGCTTTATTAATATTGTTAGTTCCACGCGAAATTATTACTTGGAAAATCAAAGAATTTTGTTTTACACACGCTATTTATATTCTAAGAGTTAAGCGAAATTGTTCATCGGGAGAAACCATTTCACAAACATTCCTCCTTCCAGAAACCGTCAGGATATATTGCATGTAAAACTTAGACCACTTGACATGTTCTCTAATAGAAGTATTAATCAGCCTTAGAAAACAAATGGTACAAGCGAACTAATACGGTGTATGAGATGTTTGATTATTTATAAAATAATAATGATCTCATTTACAAAATTGATACAAATTCTTGACTTGACTAATAAAACAGTGGCATACGGTACATAAGTTTTGCTCTGTTTTATTACATACTGTGCTGCAGTCTACCTCTTTGCCCTTTTCATAAATTTACTACGAAAATGAAAGTTTGACTGAAAAGGAGATCCATCCGGAATGTTAATTAATAAGAAAACAATAACGCATCATTAGCTTCATGCACTGCAGACTCTTAAGCTAGCCGTGCTCATCTACTCATAGATAGCTGGTTCATGTCATCCTGTCAGACCAGCAGCAATTCGCCAATTGCATTCCAGGCTCAGTTGAACCTTTTACAGAAAACTTTTGAAACTGGGATGGGGGAGGTGATTATTATTATGTGAAATGGAAACTCACACGACAACAAAGCGCATATTACCAGTATTATCATTATAACCATACAAGCCGCTCATCTTTCTGTGATGCTACAACCGGAGGAGGCATTCATTAATAATCAATAATACTACAAAGTGAGAGCTGTAAAATTATAGAGCATACAGTCGAGATTACAAACTTTCAAGCAGATAGATTTTGTGTACTTTTTTTCTAGCTTTACAAGTAGCTGTGCTCGCGGAATATTTGTTTTGATCAGTAATGTAATATTGCTTAATGGTAAGTACTTTGTATGAAAAGGATATTGTCTCGTTAGTTCGGTGAGCAACTGAGGAATCGGCATAAATATGATGTGCGTCATGAGAAATTCTTCAAGGAAGGAGTCAGTATCTCCAGCGGCGGAAGCTCTTCTTCCCGTTGAATCTACTGAGGAGCGATCTCGTCCATCTACTCGCGTTTCTAAGAGGTGTTCTAACATTTTTGCTGGACTTCCAGCCATCACAGTATATCTATATCAAGAAGAAAAACGAAAATTCAAGCATCCTCTATGAAATTTCATTCATAAATGAAAGTTTTGAAATTTACAATGAGTTCCAGTAAACATCAAAGTAATAATATAAAAAGGCTTGATGAAGGTGTTCTGTGTAACAATATGAATATTGTTCTTATGTATTAGCAAAATTTACACCTCAAGACATTCCATTCCACACAGCATCATCAATACAAGAAGTGGCTGGCGTTGAAAGGAATAACATTTCGCTTTCAAAATGAAAAGCTTAACAGTCCAGACTTTTTATAGGTTGCGGGGAAAGTGGATTGGAAAGCTGTGGAAAAAATACTTACTTGAAATGTGAGTAAGGATTGGCGTTATTTGCAGAGGTAAAAACAACATTAGAACCTCTCATTCACTTTGAGTATACATTACACGGGTATTATGCACCTTGGAGTTGTACATGGAAGTAAAAGGCTTATACAATAAAGCCAAACTAAGCCTTTGGCACTTCCATTCCCCTGAACATGTTGTGCCTCTGCTAAATGTGAGTCAGGGGTGTGTATGTGTACGTGTAATCCATCTGCAATGGTTTCTTCAATATATAAACATACTTGATCTGAGCTAAAAGTAGCAACGAGTGAAAATAAAAGTCTTTCAATATATCAGGCTTCCACCCTATATGCAAGCTAGCGTAGTGCACTACCCTTGTTTTCTCACAGCCTGCAACTCTTTTATCTACTCTACCAGGTGGATATACAGACGGTCAGTCAAAAGCTTCCATTCAATTTGTTCCAGAGAGTAAAATCACTATGCTGTTTTATCTGGACTGATCATTAGAAGGAAAGAAGAGGAAACGAAGTCGCCTATTCTACAGTTTTATGTTGACTGAGCTTCAAGGGAATTTTCCCAATTTTGCCCACAACACACTTCTACTTTCTTGGTTCGTTAGAATTACTGTCATTGTTCGGTGGATTGGATAAGAGGTTTCGAAGGAAGACATATATATTTATATAAAATCAAACCAGTTTGCCACTTTTAGCTTGGAAAGGGTGCCATGTCTAAGCTACCACTCGCACTCGACGCTTAAATTTTTCAGAGTGAAATTGCTCCGTCGAAGTGACTTTTTCGAAAGGAAAAGTCGTAAAAAGGAAGGTCGGAAGATGAATTTTGAGAAAGAACTTCAAGCATAAAATGAAAACTTCATGTGAATATCCTTCCCCTGCTGCATGATGTATATTAGCTGACTTTCCGCGTATTATGATTTTATGCAAAACACTTTTTGTACCATCTCATCTCCCTTTGACGAGTTTCCATTCCGTCATCTTGAAAAAAGAGACACACGGGTGCCCAGAGTAATGCACTACAATCTGCATTATTTATCACGACTGGAAATTGGCTACATTACAATTCATGCATAATGCAATCAAAAGGCAACGTAAAGCAAAAGTATTGCTTCAAAGAGAAAAGCACTCTAGACAACAATTGATGCAGAGTTGTTAGCAACACTTTTGTTCCATTTTGTCAAATGAACAATTTATTAAACAACGCGTGTAAAATGCAAATGTCATATAGGTATACTGGTTGAATCTAGTTGGCTGTCAGTATTCGTTGACTCACCCAATGTATGTTTGTGTTGTATACATACCTAATATATTCCTACTTTATGCATGCTTAATATAGACGAGGATAGCTAAACTTTCATAATAAACTTTGTAAGAGTGTTTGTAAATAAGATGGAATCTCAGCTATCAAGTAGAAACTTTCTCAGCTCACAAATTGTGTGGACTGGTGCGTAACTTCAGCTTCAAATCAGATTAACTGGAATACTTTCTCTGATTTTTTGGAAATGGATACCCATAAATAGAAACGCTGTCACAGATCCAGTACATCTCATTTTACAAAAGAAATCCTCGATATGTGATTACAGATCTAAACGATTTTTCAGCGTAGTTGGAAACCCGTCGAAGAATCCTTCAAAGAATTCTGTTTCTTGAAGTGCTGAGCAATGATTGAAACGACACATAGAAAGAATCCCTACAAACTTAAATTTTGTGTCATTGGGGAAATCGTGTTTCTGTCAATAGCCTTTTTGATCTCCATACTTTTGTTATATTTGAATATACTTATATTTTACTCAATGAGAAAGATTCATCTAACCGTTGAGCACATATCCCTAAAACATGTGCCGAGTGCCAACGCCAACCTACAATACGTATTCATGAGAGTTTTCAACGGGAGTGGGGAAAAAAAAGTTGAATCGAGTCGTGGGGAAACTTGGAAGATTTTTATTGAATTGTGCAAGCTTGGAACAAGGAGATGCATATGTGATCCCGTATGCCAATTGATATTATTCTCTAGGGAACTCCAAGGACAGCTATGAAGATCTTGATAAATGTTCATGAGCTCCAAGTGAACCTCCTTTAATGGTTCAATTTTGAAATTGAGCTTGCTCTCAGGTATTTTCAACCTATAGCAGGCTATTTTTAAACAATTTACTACGTCGTAATTTGAAGAGCTCTGTATATTTTTCATAAAACTGTCTTCCCAGGGACTTTAGTTAAACTATAAGAAATGCATTACTCTTTTTAATATTTCCATAATTTATTTCCCTTGCAAATGAATATAATAAGCATTATAATACTCTCAACGTAAGAAATGACAATCTGCATGCATATGTTACTATATGTATTCCTTTTTGCAGTAGCACTCTCGTCCTTGTTGAGTATGCCAGGTTCAGTCGAGAAATTAATTTTTGATTCTACATGTTACGCCACTCACATTCAATATGCCACGGGACTGTTTTAGTAACATTCAACATCTCAACTTGTTGCTCCAATTTATTGCTCATTAGAGACAGTTGTACTCTACACGAAACAGAACAGGCCAGAAATTGCAAAGAACATCATTTGCGAAACGCGTACCGCTAACAAACTCTCCTTCGCTTATATCCATTTCCTTCGTAACATTGCTATTGCTCGCCTCATTAGGTGACGGTGAGAAATGAAGTATACCTACAATACAATTGGAAACCAGACAGATGGACCTGGACAGCCTATTTTTAATGTTCCAAGCTTATGGAGAAATTATTATTATCACTCTCTTTTCTGATTTAACACCCACGTCTCCATTCCATTTCAACATCAAACGTACTGTCAATTTCTTGTGAGAGCGGAGTTCAGCGGAGGAGTGAATAGAGAGAGAGAAGAGAAGAAAGGTGGAAAAGTTTTCTTAATGTTTGTAAGAGTCGCACAGTGTACATTGCTCTTGGTGAAAGTTGGACGTAATACAATTACCTTTGTGAGAGATTGTGTAATGAGTTATGACAGTATCCATTTCCACAAAGATAAATTCTACAACAGCCAGCAAATTACAAAGTTCCTCTTTTCTCTTTGCCCACATGAACCAACGACTTGGGTATATGCATCATCTCTCTCTTACTCGAGGGAAACTTTGGAAATTGAGATGATGATTTTGTTGTATGGAAGACCTGACTGGCCACTTTCCACGTATTCGTTCCTAGTTTCCCCGTGTGACAAGGGAAAAGGGAACTTGACCGAACAAGAAGAAATATAGGATCAAAGTGGAGCATGCAAGACAAGAAAGAAGGAAAGTACTCACTCAAACTAGGTCTGTTTACCTTTCTCCATTCCTGGCACTTCTAGTCATGCCAGTGAGCGTGTGTGTAGTGTGTAGATATGATTAAACCAATGGATGAAAGTACACGGAACGACAGCTCTCCAATTATGTGTGTTTGGTTCATATTACATAAATGACTGATTGTACACCGATATTTTATGAAGGAAGAATCAAATACGACCAAGTATTATATCATGATTAATTTTACGATACAATGCTGTTATTTATGGCACAGAAAACGAGCTGTATTGTTTAGCCGTCGAAGATACATTGCGACAATGAGACATTGGCTATACCGACGAGTTACTTTCACTTCTTAAATAAACCATTGCAAATAGTTAGAAGGATGTAGGCACGAACTTCCATTTCACGTCGTTCCTTTATATTATATTTAGTCAAACGTGTACACATTAAAGCTACTGACTTGAGTTGAAAATTTGGTGACTAGTACCTTGTAGTTATCACGCTGTCAAAATATGTACCTGATAAGAAGGCTCATGTCATGTATGCATCATATTCTCCGTAATAAAGGTATCCGGTTTACTTTAAGACAAATAAACAGGCAAGTTTTCAGCCAAAATAAATACGTGCATTAAACAATGACTTCCATCTACATTCAACATTTAAGAATATGTGCCTAGTACAGAAAACATGGCTCTTGTTCAATTCAACAAAGAATAGAGAAGCCTATGGTGATTTCTGGAGAATGAAATTTTCGACAGCGTTTTCTGATCCTCGTCTACTCAAATCAACCTAGCTCATGAAATAAGGTTTCTTCTTTCAATAAAATACGGAGGTAACATATGGTACCTGATGGTAATTCGTATGCATGCCAAATACCATGGTCTTTTCAATTTCCATTCACATTCATGTAAATAATCTACACCCGCGTGAGTCGCAATACAGCAAAAATGACAAAAAGTACTGAATTCTGCGTAAAAATTTATAGGTACCTGTTTAAGTAAAGTTTTGAGATTGTTTGCAAGCGTCCATGTATTGTGTTCTATCAATACCGGTTGGAAAGTTTCAAAGATATTGAAAGTTTAATATGACTTAACCGAGGAGCATCGTTAACCAAAGCGAGTTTCCCGAAATCATCGCCTTCATAGAGAGAAGTGACGGCCCCTTTTCCACGGATGACCACGTTCACTGATCCCTTCAGGATGATATACCAGCTCTTGCCCTCGTCTCCTTGGTGGAACACTATAAAGAAGAAAGTCAGGTTCCCATTACGCGATATTCGAGTGAAGTGGTATTCGATGTTCGTGCTCAAAGGAAGAATATGATACTTTCTAATCGTATAAAGGCTTTTATTATTTTATTTATTGCATTGTGCCGAGTTTGGAAAAGAGGATAACAAGGTTTTAACGAGAAGAAAAGTGTTTGGCATTTCCCTTGGTAGGCTTTCTTTAAGTATTTTTACGAAATTATTTCATCCTTGGTTTACCTATACATACCTGTTTTCCTGATATAACGCCAGGTATCACTAGATAAACTAACTTGTGTTTGTTTGTGCCTAAAGCTTATCAAAAAAGACACCTACTCGAAATTGTAAGGCGTTCTGAACAATCTACCTATTCAGACGACCTAGGTTGCTCGTTTAGTTAGATCAAAAATCATATTACAATTCTTCGAAGTGATGCTTATATCCCTCAAGTACACATGCTTAATCCGTACAAGAATACTTTTTAATATTGTGATATTATGTTGTTGCACAGATTCCAAATATATCCCCACTCATGTACGATACCCTATATTGTCCCTATTCCTTTGGATTGCATACATTTTGGTGCGTATATTTTGCAGTGATGATGATGAAATAATGTGAATTTAGGACTTGGAAATTAAAATTGAAATCTTAAATAGAAGTAAGTGGAGAACTTTCCATAAGCGAAATCTCATCTACCTTTGCCTTTTCCCTATAGTGGTAGTTTTCATAGTGTCCCAACCAGCCCCACCTTCTTTTCTTTCCGGGGAAAATGTTCCGTTCAATGGTTGGCTGGTTTTATGTCATAACGTGTAATTTTCAAGTGAACTTATAACTCTAGAAGAACTTAAAACACGAAAGAGTTCAGCCAGACTTTCTAACAAATTTGTATATTAGGGATTCTGCTCTAATATCTCCGTCCGCACACGTGAATAAATTACAAAAAACAAAATCCGCTTAAAATAACTTGCTTTGCTTCGTGTATATAAAAAAGTGAACAAGTTTTCAGCTATCATATCGTGGATAAATGTTGCAAGCAGTAGTATATAAGTGTGCAAGGAACTCTAAACAACTATCTAATCTGTTACTCCACCCTTTCGACAATTTGTGAATTCAAAAAATGACTATGTAATTAAAATAGCAGTAGAGGAACTTTAGCTAACAAACTTTCTCAAACAAAACACGCAGCGTACAGTAATGACATTACTAGCGTGGGATGTATTTTACGGAAGTGCAACGAATCAAAGGAATTTTATAATTTATATGTAGCAGGATCGTGCGCATAGGTAAGAGTTAAAATCACTGCTACATTTCTGCATTTTTAGCGAAAAAATATCGATCATATATTCGCATACTACTTCATATAATCATATAATTATATATCCCTCATGAGATGAGTAATCAAACGAAAAACTTACAAATAGTTCCATTGGTAGGATGAGCTTCAAAGACAATAACTCCGGCGAGTTCTCGTTTGACAGAATTGGACAAATGGGCCAAAGCTTTGATATGCAGGAGCTCTTCATAAATCATCTCGAGATCGTCTGTAGTTCGCTCATATGAGGGTTTCCTCAGTATAAGGCGCATAATTGCATCCGGTGCCCGTTGGGCCAAATACGCCAGGACTTCAGGGCATTTCAGATCAGCTTCCCTTTCATCATCTGGGCTAGGAAGGCCCCTAGACCAAGATCTGCTCTGAAGCTCACTCTCCGCATCGATGGTGAAACGGTAAAAGATGTACTTGTCTCGAAAGGGATGTTCTAGCGTAACTGGTTTACATACACAAAAACAAAAAAGAAATTACAAGTTATCATTATCGTTTTCATTTAATAAATGTTTATTGGCAAGTCTCGGAATAATAATCAGTCAATGTGCGTGACCACTTGATCTCCAAGCGTTATCTCTCCTTTTCAAAAACTGTTCATTCTTAATTTCATTCGTGAGACATGTGAATTCAATTCGATGATGGTGATGATATTGAATTCTCAATCTAAACTTGTCATATTCATCATAACCACCTAGATCTAACGGTATGTGTGGACTGCATTGTGAAATGCATGTTTATTGCTGCATAGGTATCTACAAAGTTCATTCATTCATCATCATCTATCACTCTACTGATTCATATTCTTCACCGTGTATCGCTATTAATACGTGCTTCCTCTCTCAGAGAAATGATGACTGAAAAGAACCAATAAAACTGTATGCGAAACCGGCAATGCAACTAAACAGACAACAAAATCCTTTACAAAATACTGTATCTATCTCCAACATCTTCTGAACTAGATCATAAAACCACCCAACTGCTGTGAAGTTGACGCTAAAGACTGTTGAAAGCGCATTTCGATGGTAATATCTATTGGCTGTCCCAATGCAGTTTAACACGGAGGAAGCAAGTCTAGTTACATTATATATAGAGAGAGAGATACTGCGTTATGTTCTACAGAGTTGATCACTAGGTTAGTTAGTCGAATTGAGAAATACAGTATTATTATCTCGTGCCTTCACTTACCTACATTTCATACCTAAATATTTAGGTAAAAAACGAATTATGAAGCAGTGCGGACATGTATGGATGTAAATTTTGACTATTAAAATTCAGCAAATTATTGTAATAACTGTGAAGTAAGGTGGCACATTGAACGCCGACTTTAATTGGTTTTAAATGTGTCAGCTCATAACTCACGCTAAAGAAATAAATGCCGAGATGAGTAGGTTAGGTTTTTGTATACAATATTTCTCTCTCTCATATTTCAGCCAAATTGTCAGTTTCACCTAGTTGGCTACAAACAACTGTGTTAAATGCAGCAAAGTGTTGGATGAAACGACTCAAATTGAGCAAAAAGTTTGAAAGGATGGTGATGGTAAACAACATAATATATGAGAGTCTAAAAGAACGCAAAGTCCATCCGCCCATATACCACACAGTCATCATCAGCTCCCAGATGATTACTTTTTGGCAAATAAAATAAAATTTACAAAACAATCAACGATTTATCAAATACAACATCTTGCTTGACAGATAACACGACAAGATTCTTGGCTCTGTGGGAACTCATCACTGATTGTGTCATTTGTCAACAAAACCAATGTCCAAATTATGAGCTGTGGAATTCTGCAAAACTGTTTTCTAGTTGGATGAGATGAGCTGCCACGTTCCTTTAGGTGAATTACTGTCAAGTAAAATACTAACAATTCATCAGATGACATACATATGCACAGCAAAACGAGAAAGTAGACAAAGAAGACAAAATCTATGTACAAAGGCCGAGTTGAAATAGGAAAAGAGAAGAAAGTTTTTTTTGGTAAAGTTTGATGGAATCTCTCCCTGCCGGTCTGTCTACGTGACGCTTTCTGTAAGTCACACAGTGCACTTTACAGTTTCTCAAAGTTTCACTTGTTATCAGTGTACTTTATGCGTGGCTGCTTAAACGAAGTAGCCTCTTTGAATTTTACATAACGGTTTAGATATGCAATTAATCTGCGCTTTATCATGACAAGAAGAAAATATATTTGTGGTGCCGTCGGCTAGAGTATGAAAACCTGTTGTGAACAAGGTCATTAAAAGCAAGATGAACAGGGACCGATACGGGTTTTAAAAAATTTACGACTTACTGATAATTCATATCTACGGCTCATTATGAACAAATACACAAAACGGGTGTATGTTTTTGCCAGATACTCTGCACGCATATTTATTTTTTCGGTGCATCTGCATAAAGTGTTTTTGATTGTTACTAAAACCGTGTTCTCATAAAATATGCAGAGACGAGATACTAAAATATTCAATAATTGGATGATAACAATTTACTGTTTTGTAAATATTGAAACCTTGCCAGCTTGTATGCTCTGCATGCACAGTGAGAGTGTGAGTGAAGTGATGCAATAATTTTTTCTCGATCCTTTTTCTTACACCCATTTATACATTAACATTATACAGAGGAGTGCGTGTATATTTATGAAACCGTATGGTGAACCTGCAAATTCAAAGAGTATCATTTTAGCATTGAAAGAGAGTCCCTGTAACGATTCATTTCGTGGGAATGATCCGACCAGCATGCTTCCCATCGCTCAGCCACTGGCAATATCCAGCCAACAAGCCTGCAGATCATCTTTCTCATTCAAATAATCATACATTTGTAAAAACTTTTATGTATATAAATACAGCATGTGTGCTTGCTTACCATACAAAATTGTATACAAACTAACAAGCATGCCCACAGATGTTTCTTTTAAACATCTCAGATCAGGTTTCAACTGTAAGGTTCGCGTCTCTTTACAAATGACTGTAGTACAAAGCACAGCATCTGGTCTTCCGCAAAACTCCCGTAAACACACACACACTTGTTACGAGAAACCAAAGAAGATCCTTGATTGCAAGAATAACTGCATACAAGAATAAAATACATGCAAAAGTCCTCAGCAAACGATGGGAATGAGAATGTAATAGGTTTTATTCTGTAGGACCCTTCTGGGTAGTCAATATCTCTGTTGTCGTATATCTCAAACTTTTTGCTGAATCACAAATTTTCCTAAATTACATAGGAAATGCATAGGACATTTCAACTTCTGCGCTTGGCAAAGTAAACTTTAATTTGGGATCATAAACTCCACGGAATTTTAAAACAAAAGCATAATATCACACAAATCTGCAACACCCAAAGGCACACAATCAGAGACAAAGGAGACTCAAAACTGCTAACGGGAGACAAAATTATTATGACATAACAAAAACTTCAACTCTTGACTACATTTTATCGCTTACATTGTACCAAACACGAGGAACTTTTAATGTACAGTTTTAGCGGGTGATGTGAGACCAGAGCGAAACAAGTTTCTTCGTATGAAACGCCACCATTAACAAGCTAAAGCTAACAATTTCCATTTTAATCTTGTTTGATACAGGATACAAATACGCAAACCATGCTATTTAGCTACTTTTAGCCGATTGACTTTGTAAACTATTTTCCCCAACCTGTCCAAATTTATTTAACTAATTTAGCTAATGCATTACAAGTGAAGAGGTTCCTAAATGCTGTTTGCATTAATACTTGATAAGTTGCTCGGGGGTCAAATGCTAATTACGAACAAATACAAGAAACCAATCTGCATGTATAATAGTTTTCTTTGTCAGAGATCATCTCAAAATCATTACCGTATCATACATCCTCATCATTGTGCATGAAGAGAGAAAAGAGTGATGAACAAACGTGTATGCATTATATTCTACTTCTTGGCAGTACTCACACAAACATTATGTGGCAAATGTGTGCTGCGGACAGTGCGGACATGAATTTCAACACATCAGATGAGCTGTAATGAAGCCACATATTTACAAACTAGACAGATGGTTGGTAGGTTGGTATTACTACGTTCGTTCATTTTATACATCAACAGGAATGCTCTACATTAATTAAGAGTGACGAAAACCGCTAAAATCCTTCTCAATCACTATTCTCATTATCAACAATGAAAAACCTGCTCAGAGTTTGATGAATCAAGCGTAGACTGCAAATCCGTCATGAAAATATTCCACCTGTTTCTGCAATAAAAGAGCTATTGAATGTTCTTGTTCAGTAAATTGATATCAGATTTGAAACTGAAACCACGAACAATTCACTTTTGACCAGTTGATTTGGCACGACTTTGAAAAACGACCAATAACTCATCAAATTGCCAATTCCCCATGGGAAAAGCATTTCTCAAAAAGACAAACTTATAGCTTTCAATTATGATCAGCTCAGCAAAAAAAATCAGCTCAAGTTTATCATTTTTTACGTTTATCTCTCTCTCTCTCTCTAGAAAGTTTATCAGTAGAATGTAATCATATTTCTCAAGTTGGGCGTTTGTTTTCTCAAACATTAAAGAATTTATGTTTGTGTTCTGATTGATAGTCAAAACTATGAGAGCAAAGCTCATTTTTTAAAACAGACAATTTTTAGTTTTTTAGCAGTAAATTCCATATCCTTCTTCTTACAAGTACAGTGCTTTCAAGCAGAAAACAAGAAATTACAGGTGACATCATATCTTTTTGTGTGACAATGTCAAGTGTAGCTAATTCATCATAAGTGGGCAATTTGGTATCTTGGTTTTGCTAAACTAACAATAACTCAAGTGATGTTTGTTCTTCACAAACTTTAATTTTATTCCGTATACGGAAATTCCACTTTAGATAATTGAGCCTTGAGTCTGAGCTATGAATAAATATGAGTCACAAAGAGCAATTCCAGATTCTTTCTGGTCATGCATGGAAGGTAATTGGGAGGCAAGATTTTTAAACCTTTTTTTATCCGTCAGCAAATACACATGTTGGATTTGCTCATGTTCATCAACTTTAACTCTTGGAAATCAGACGGAAATCCCACGTTCTTTCCCATCTCTCAAGAACTATATTATGGGAAAATATGAAAATATGCATAACTCATTTATATGCGCATGATGATCAGCAAGAATGAGTCACTTTGCAATTTGCAACTGTGAAAACTGCTAGCTGTGCAAAAAGGACGAACACACGTAATGTCATCGTGTAATGTGTGCGGCTACAAATTTATTCACTGCATGCCTTGGAGTCGTTCACAGCTTCTTTATTTCTGGTTCAACTTCACGCTATCACAATACATTCACCTGCTGCACCTGCCCAAATACAACGGCAATATGAATGAGAAAGAAATTCATGAATGTGTTTAGCAATAAATCAAAAACTATAAAT
The DNA here is from genome assembly GCA_027743935.1 of Sinodicranocentrus sp. ZH6. NCBI lineage: Eukaryota > Metazoa > Arthropoda > Collembola > Entomobryomorpha > Entomobryidae > Sinodicranocentrus > Sinodicranocentrus sp. ZH6. The sequence continues at coordinate 14,951 of JAHZNA010001436.1, forward strand.
TTCATCTCTCTCCCAGGAGCATCGAATTTACACAAAAATCATATGTATTTTTTGAGAAAGTTCATTTTACACAGAAAATATGGCACATAATTTTGCCTCGGAGAGATTTTATTAACTATAAAATACATCAAGCATGTTAGTAATGAGAACATTCCTTTGGATTAAGTGACATTCTTTATTATGCAGGCAGTAAACACATCCTTGACCATGATTTGCCAAGTGATGAACGATCGTGAATGACTCCATCTCGTAATTATCTTTTTACAACTGCATGATTTCCTCAACAATATTAAACCACGCCCTTGAAGTTTATGCTTTGGGAGAGAATTCGATAAAATGTGTATTTTTAAAGGGAGCACGTGCTTCGTTCATATAAACTATTATAAGTTATAATCGGCGACGTGAAACAAAGGCTCAAGAGAAAATGATTATTAAACAGGAATCAGCTGAAGGAAAAAAATCATGCATGTGAATAACTTTCGCATCAACTAGTCATTTTTTGTGAGAATCCTACAGAATACCTGTAGAATATACCAATAAAACGGCAGGTATGAATATTCAAGGCTCTTATTCGATTGTCCTTCAAATTTCACATTATACGTGTCTGACGATCGCAACAAAAGCCAATTTTAAATAAATCTTTAAACGACTTTTTGCAAAGCTTTGTTTGATGTTTCTTACAGCAGCAACTACGTCCGTTATTTTAGCTGGCTCAGACGACAAGAGCCATAAAATGTGATAAAAATCTAGCAAATTGCTTTTCCTGGCTAGCTTCACGATCATTACAGGATTTGAGTCTCTTGTCTTTGAAATCAACGGAAAGTTCATGTTGCGTTTCGTTACTAACTTTTTAATCTTTTTCTCATAAAAACTTACCATGTTGAATGATGCCTTCTTCTAGTAAAGCTTGCCACATTCCTGTAGCTTGGTGTCTTGATTTTACAATCCCACTAGCGCTACCAATAGCCAGTAACCAATCCACCATTTCAGCTCCAACTAGACATCTTCTAAATGTTCGCGACTGTTGTCTTCGATCACGAACCAGTCCAGGTGAGCGAGTTAAGATCAACGTTCTTAATATCCGTCCAGCTCGAGTCATATCTGGAGATGAGTTCTACATTAAACGAGGAAGAGAGGAGGGAATGATTAGATGAAGCAATTTAAACTATGCATATGGCATTTTGTGATACCGTCGCCAAATTACCATGTCAAAATATATATGCCTTGCCTATCATTTTTATATGATAAGCCGCACCCTCTTGTTTTATACCCTAAAGAATACACTGACCCGATGTGAACTCTTATTTTTATATTCTTTCATGATATACTTTATCCTCATGATACACCTGCGTCCCCCGGATCATTCTGCTGAACAATAACAAAAGATTTTTTAAGTGAGGAAACTTCAGAACGAAAGACTGCTCTAGAAAGTACACATTCAACTTGAAGAAACTGTCAAGCTGCGGGGAAACTGAAGCACGTAGCTACCTTTCAATTTATACACATTAACAGGACTTTTAAAAACACTTAAACTATAATTAAATGTTATTACGTTCGATTAAGTAGATTGTGCCAGCATGGTGTCACATTCCTGAAGAAAAAAAGATCTTTAGCAAATGGAACGTTTAAGAAGACTCGATTTAAGTTAAGAATTAAGCAAGTATCCTACTGACTCATGAAAAAACTTTTTTGAGGAAACGAAATTCAATTTCAGTTTTACTTCCAAGTTTTTATTCCTGGATATCTTTAAACAAGTGTACCTAGTCATGTTTACGAGAATGACTATAAAATTAGTAATTGTATGCGTATGGTCTTTTTAAAATATGAAGAAGCATGCAGTTGCGCAGAGGTACATATACCACCAAACACATAGACTTAGTTTTTCATTGCAGGAAATTATCGATTTAATGTTGACTCAAACCAGTATAAATTGTAAAGATTCCACGTCTGACGTTTTTTAAGCTCTTTAATGATACCTATTTCCACGAGATAGGAATGTCCTTCAGTTTCGTTATCGGCTGACTATTCGCAGGAACTGAATCATACATTTTCGTGGCAAAAAGTATTAAATCATAATCATAAAAGGGGAAAACAAAACTTCATTTGAGTTAGTGTTCTGGCAATGACTTAAATTGTAAAGGAAAAGTCTTCATTAATACAACATACAACTCTATTAAAAGACCACAGTATAAAATATTACTGGAAATGATGTACGAATACCACGTATTAGCTATTATTTCATCATATAACTCATAATACACATGAGTTTCCTGCACTACTTTCCTAAATTAGGTATAATTTATCCTGCGCATTTTTAATTTCATGCTTGAAAGTACCCAACAGTGAGTTTTTATTTATTTTTAACTTCACTGCTACATCCTTATCATAAGTGAGTCATTGGATTACGTGGAATTTGTCATAATTCTCCAAGCATATATTATCTAGCATTCCCATAGCCATTTTTAGATTACATGAACTCCATGACGCACAAACTGTGACAACGAATCNTGACAACGAATCAGGTCTTCCGCCACTTGCAATAAAGGCTCTTACATCATTTCAGATATTTTACAAACTTTTAGAAACGATCATGAGTTTTTCTACAACAGCCATAATTATACTACCTTTTTTGCAGGAAAATCTCGCATTCATTGAAGCCAAGAAAGAAAGATTGTTTCATATTGCTAGTAGTAGTATAGTAGTAGACACTCATTCATGATGAAGGTTTTCAGGTCAATAGGTAAACAAATACTAGACGCTTGTAAGACGTTTTTTTTTATTTGTAATGGTTTGAAGCAGCATTTTCTCAGATAAGCCCTTCCTTTTCCCTTGTTATCAAAACGGTTGGTGTAACATGTACATATTACGTAGTCCCATAAAAAGCGAAAGGGATTAGGTTACTCAAGCAAACTTTAGCTGCTTCGACTAAAAAAGCATAAGAAACACGTATATCCCCCTTGCAGCTCCTACTCCTGGGCTTAACGCAATTGAAATATAAGTATTCTATTCATGCATCCACTTTTCCAACTTCAGTATAAATATGACATATCAAACACTCTCCACTCATATATGCAAAAACAAAAGCAAGTTATTTGCACAAAACAACTTACGGAGCATATTGGAAGGCTTGGATTGGGTTCGTCAGGCTTTTGCGGCTTATTGGGATCTTGCATATTCTTCATATTCATGTGATTCCGGTTCCTTTGAGGATCAAAACCTGCAACAACAATGTATATATCTTATTAGCATTTTTATTGCATCCCTTTCTTGTTTGCTTAACATAGCTAGTTTCCCTCTTATTGAGTCTTGCAAAAGCTGTGCCTAGATTTTTTAAAAAAATACACCAAACAAAACTATGA
>JAHZNA010001437.1:0-19683 GCA_027743935.1 Sinodicranocentrus sp. ZH6
ATGGATCATAGACTAAATGAAACTTATGCATTGTATTTATAATATGGGAATATCTCTTGCGCCATATGTGAGTGACATATCAGGACAAGAAACTTTTCCTTATTTTGGGGTGCCTTGTGCCATTCTTGGAAATATTGTGGGTAGACAAAAGGGATATTTGGGAGAAGCGTGCACTCTACATGTCTTGCTGAGGTTGCATATTTTTCACTTTTTACTGTGTCTTTTTTTACGTCAGACAACGCAGTTCTGGCATTAGCAATATTTAGTTAGGACAGATGTATATAAGGTAATTATCAATTATTTTTAAAAGATTGAGTACAATCTAATTATGTAAATTGTACCCTTACCATATTTGCATACACCACCTCACTATTTGAATTATGGACCTGAGTGTGAATGGAGTTAGCTTCAAACTGTAGAAAAACTTATCTGACGTTCAGATAACAAAGATTTACAAGAGTATAATTTTATGTTTAAAAATCAGAGCATACTCCATTTATATCTGGAGCAGAAATCCCTACTGAAAACTCACGAAAAGTCTAAAATATACGCAGGCATTTGCCATTAATGAATTTGCGGTCCAAAGGTGAGCTATAATCCAGCATAAAGTAAAATATCAAAACCATCTCCCAGCCCACTTCGCGACAACGAGAAAACACAAGATAGGCGGAAGTTTGAAATTATTATATGTTTATATGTAGGAAAGCTTTCAGTGAAATTTGTACTTTTCTACCGCATCCTCCCCTCATGTTTTTTTATATTCCTTTATATAGCACGGAAGATGTGGTGGGATGTCTGGGTTGAAAATTAAAACTCATCTCACGTAAAACATTAAGGCTACCTGAAATGAGCTGTAAAGTTAAGAATGATGAACATCGATCTCTGAAGGCACAGTCCTACTTTCTTTAATTAGCTCATTTTCTCAGGGAAGGAGGAAGGAAGGTGAGTACATATCAAAGCATAGCCACACCGCGTGCTCTCATTTTACGCCGAGAGTGTTCGCGTGTGTATTGTACCTACGAATTACTAATGCGCACATGGTATTAAAACTCTCTTTCTCTCCTATCTCCAAGAATATGTCCACCACCACTTCTTTTTCTCCAATCTAATGTTGTATATTGCCTGTGTAAATGGTAATTGCAGAGCCGTAAAAGTGTTAGCTCAGCTCTCCTTTTCTCTTCGCTAGTCGCTTGGCAAAAGGATGGGTGAATGTGTGTATGAGTGTGGGAGCGAGTAAAAAAGGGAAACGTCGTATGACCCAGCTTTATGAGGCTAGCTTTCACCATAAACGGGAACCAGTCTCTCTTGTGGGATTCTTGGGAAGGCTTAATGAATATTAATTACAAGGGTGCCGCGATTTCCCCCTTTCAAATCGCTCTCACTCTCCTTCCGTTTCCACTTTCAACTGATTCTCACTCCTTGTCTGCCTACTAATTTTTAGCCTATCGTCGCCAGCTTTTTCACGTAGCTTCTCAATTACTTTTTTTCATGATCATAACGTGTACAGGAAGTGGAAAGGAGGTTTCTCTCCGGTACAATATGTTCAGGGAGGAAGAGACTGTTAGAGTGTCTTGAAAATTACAAGGAATCCATTCCCTCAAGGTGCTTTTTCCTTGAAAATTGTTCTCGTTGATGGGTATAAAAGCCATTACAGCAAGGTTACAAAACTCTGGCATAATAACCTCATAAAAGGTACGAGGATGGAGGGGTTGATGAGAAAAATATGTTAGTCTGATGAATAATTGCATGTCTTCATTATAAATTGTTGCCGGTTTTACTTTTTTCCCATAAGTATTTCTCGGAAAATCTGGAGTTGCCTATTTTTTATAGTGAAAATCGTAAAATAGTATAAGAGGAATGATTGGAAGTAGCGCTCTGGACGTGCAGGTGTCGGCGAAGTTCACTTGTCGGTATAATTCCGACATTATGCTTAAAACTCTGTCTTGAGCAAGTTTAGGTATTCGGACCATTACTTGGCCACAGGTCTCTCCTATAGCACCAATTTCTTCTGTTACTAATCTTCGAAATCTAATTAAAAAGTAGCTCAAAATAATTACGTATCCAAGAGAAAGGATTAACATACACTTGATTAGTTTTTTTAAACACGCACGAATTAAAAAGCTGTATTAGTAAATCCAGCGTAAACTTCCTGTTCTTTTTACTTGGCTCTGTACTTAACCCAATTAAAAACTGACAGCATTTCACCAATAAAGAGAATATTTGTCCTAGAAGCTCCGCCATCATTTGAGAACCTACGTCGTATACTTCATTAGGATCAACTGACTTTCCTTCGTTTATTTGGGTGAACCAATATTTTGCCATGTCGTTTCCGTATTCGTGTAACTGAAATATGAGTGCAGAATTTTTTTAAAAAAAGTAATTATACAAAATGTTTCCAATATTTAAATATTTACAAACCTGTCTAATACACTCGAATTTTGGCTTGTAGTCAATATTCAAAATTTTAATTTCCTTTTCCAATAACGTTGGAAAATCAAAATCAAGTAGTACCTTCTCTTGATACACTGGCTGAACCTATACATGTTTTGCAAAATATTAAATTAAAATTATCTTCATCCAGAGACATAGGCATGGAAAATAGTTTATAAAGAATACATATCTATTTTCATAATCACCTCAGGTATCTCAGCTAGTTGCATTCTCAACTGTGCCGCTGGATTTCCAGAATTAGGATGAGCAGATAAGAGAAGGGCTTTACAACGCTCTTCGAAATCCAACTGAATTTGTTCCAGAAGCCCTATATACCTAAGACCATCACAATCTATAAAGTAATCGACGAGATCCTTGCGCTCATTCTTTTTCTTATTCAGTCTTGCAATGCTTCTTTCAGATATGTACTCCTTCAATCCTGATATTCCAGATTTCAAAGTGTATGTGAGATTTTGTTGAAAAGACTCCCTTGATTCGGCTCGAAGAACGGAGAGATCGATTAGATTCTGGACTGGACCTACTCTTACCAGTGTAGTGGAAAACGCTTTCTGAGGAAGCTCGTTTTTATATCTTGAACCTGAAGACATCACCTGAGTATCAGATTTCGATTTGACATTTTTCTACAATAAAACAGGTTAAATCTGTGACTGAACTAGATTTTGAGTTGTAGTGAAGAAAGGTCAAAAAGGCCATATCAATATTTCAACCTGAACAGGAGACCGTTGTGGTTGAGCTTGTACTGGAACTAGGGCTAGTGTTTTACAGGGGTATTCTCCTTCAGAGGCAGACCGCTTATTGATAGAAACTTCATTGCATTCTGATATTCTTGAGGCTGACAAGGATTTGTAGCGAGCAGGTGGCTCTGTCTCAGGGGATTTTTCTGCTTTGTATGGCACAACAGCTAGTGTATTCTTTGATGTCTTTGCAATTTTGGGGGGTTCAAGGGCAGGGACAACTCTTGGTGGTCCAAGTGCAGGGACAATTCTTGGCGGTCCAATCGCAGGGACAATTCTTGGTGGCCCAATCGCAGGGACAACTCTTGGTGGTCCAAGTGAAGGGACAACTTTTGGCGGAGGTAACTTTGCTAAAGATCTGCAAGAGTTTTTCGGACATTGGGCAATTTTCGGAAGAGAAGGACAAGTTATCCCACACTGGCTTTCTCTTTGGGAGGAAATGTGAAACACATCGGAAAACCTGCAATCTACATTTGGCGATAACATCGACTGAGGGCATAATTTCTTACAGAAAGATTCAATTGATCCATCGGATGTAGCTAGACAAGAAAATTCTACTTCTGAATTGGCAACTGAAGGTTGTTTGCTACAGTATGAACTCAAAACTGATGAATCGTCCATCTCAGACATAACTTCTGGAAATGCTGTGCATGATGGTGTTTGTGAGTGATGAATGACAGGAAGTGTAGAGTGGTGTTTAAAATCCTTTTTCTGTATAGCATTGCATGGTGGCACTGGAGCATTGTTTTGTATTTTCGAACATTCTACAGCGTGACGTTGTGTAGGCGTAGATTTACAAGGTACGGATGGTGTGTTAGAAGTACCTAATGCAATTAAAGTTGGTGAATAAAATAAGCATATTTTGCAAAACGTCAAATTCTTTATTATGAATTTAGTCGGACCTTTATTAGTTTCCAATGCATCACATTGTGCTACAGAGTCCAACTTTATCGGCTGCTTCTTCTGGGTTTGAGTTGCAGAGCAAAGATTATTATTTGCATTCGTTGATTGAGCCTTGACCTTTGCTTTAGCGTTAGGAGGCGGTTTAGACTCAGCACATTCCACATTAGCTGTCGACTCATATTTAGAACTGTCTTCATAGCATAAACATTGAGCATCCGCCCGACTGTCACATGCTTCTATTGCCTTGTGCTTGACAGAAGCTTCATAGGTGTACTCTAAACTAAGATGATTGACTAAAGTTATTGGGACCAGAAGAGGTTAATGGAAGTCGACAGTAGAGCAACTTCAAATCTGTCCCATTCTTGGGTATAGGTAGTGTTGTGAGCTGTATGGGGTAATATTTCTCACAAAACTCACAACACGTTTGGGACAGAGAAAGTAATGCAAAAGTTGTAGATAAACCACGCACGGATTTACACTTGCAAAATACAAATTTTCGTCGGGAAATTTATGGTCCCAAAAACTTTAGTCTCTAACCCTAATCTGTCTCCTTCACAGTAGGTGAACCATGAAGGATCACATTCTTCAGTTTGAGTTGCTCCTGAACACAAAGGAAAGTGTTTCTTACCCGGGTACACATCTAGCTCTTCGGAGGGAACATCTTGCAAGTAATTTTCTAAACTTTTATCCTCCTTCGTTTGGCAAAACCTCTCCAGCTGACTTTGATTGCTGTTATTCATGGGTTGTTTACTCATTTTCTTCTTTTACTCAGCACGACCTGGATCTCCTTAAGCAAGATATACTTTCCAGTACTAGTTCAGACCGTGACGGGTCTTGAAAGCTTGAGTTTGTGTTTGTGACCTCATTCGAACTGGAAATTTAGAAAAATAAGTTACTCTGCCAAGAATTGTGCAATATTGCACGTTGCACGTGAGACCGTACGGCGTATATTTTGCAATATCAAAAACATATTTTATTTCCAAGAATGGAGAATGTGGTGGAAGAGGAGGATGTAAAGTGTTTATAAAAAAGCAACCTTGGTGATGTATTTGGCTTGAATATTTCAGCTTACATATATTTACAACGTACAAGATGATAAGTCTATTTGTTTAAGACATTTTTTTCATACCACGTCATGTCATGACCAGTCGAGTTGTATGCGTCCATTTGTAGTATACTATGTCATACAAAGCAGCAGGTAATTTTACTTGATATATAAAATAAAATAATTTCACGCTTGTGCTCAGATACAGCTTGATATATTTACACATTACATTGCTACGCTGGTCATTTTGCTAAATAAGTTTTAGCATTAATCAAATCGGTGTTTAATACACCTAAATGTCTCTGAAAAATATTTCATATATTTGGTTTTATCCAAACTTTTATTCTCCAACTAACAAAGTTAATTTGAAGCTTTGCTTGTTAGCTTCCAACTTAAAATGTGGTAAGTTTGATATGCCTCTTTGTATCAAGTGAGAATAGGAAACGGGGAATGAATGAGTCTCATTGTAGTCTCATAGTCTCTGTTAATATTATAGTATATTAGCTCCCGACACTACCTGCAATCTGATTATTTCTACTCACGAAAGATGTTTTAAAGAAGCATAAAGGCTTTCATGGTGTTTACTCACAATCATGATCATGATCGAAGAAGTTCGTCGGAGAATTGCTCCCCTCCCTAAGCCAAAAGAGAGGAAGAAAAGTAGGAGCTTAGGGATGAACGAAACGGTTCTAGTACTATGTAGTAGAGACCTTTAGATGTGAAAGGAAATAGTATAAGTCTGAATGAGCTACACACATTATCGACGGATTAGTATCGAAGGGAGGGTCCCACAAATTAATGGGAAGAAAGGAGAGGAAAACAGTGGAGTTCGAGCTTGATTGTATTCCTCCAAGCTACGTCTCCTATTGCAAGAGCTAACGTTGAAAGTTGATTTAAGGTGAAAGAAAAGGAAATGCTGAAAGCCATTTGGATCTAATCTCATTCCGATTCATCTCAATTGGCTCGAAAAATACGAATGCGGTTTTAGAGGAAGAGCACAAACTTACAGTACAATAGGGACAAAGTAGAGATACAAGAGTAACTACCGTCGCCAATATAATACATGTAAAAATACTAGTAGCGTTAGGATTACAATACGCGCGGTAGAACTGTACTACGACAACGGTAAACTTCCATACTGCTTCATGGTGCAAATAATCATTTATATATTTCTCTCTCATTTAAGCCCCGGTTTTGTTGAGGGCACTCATGCCGTAATTACTCTTGATGTTAAAGATTTACTAGCTAGGTTAGAGTAAATATCTGGCTATGGTTATCATTTAATTATTTAAATGGCATCAGAAGAGTGTTTGACCTGGACAGATTCTAAACCCTGCGAATCTCGCTTCCACAGTTTTTGGAGATTTTAGCCTTGATATTCTACTCGAAATCCACTTAAATCCAGTAAAAAAATTAATACATTATATATGAAGTTCCCAAAGTTTGGGATCCAAACTTATCATCCATCATGGTCTTCTTATTCTCGTCTAAAAATACTATCCTTGTCGTCTAATATTTGTGTTTGTCATGGATGAGGTCATGCTAATTAGATACACGAATCATTTGCACTTGTCCTTGTCCTTATATGAAAATGCTACATAACTTTCTCCGGGAATTATAATGCATCTTATCACCGGATTCCGGATATGTAAGAGTGTATACGGTTGTAGTTTATGGGGTTAGCATATTATAATCATTGCCTTGTGAACTATGCAAAAAACATCTTTTCAATGATAAAGCTCGATAAAATGAAGATGAATCATATGATAATATAATTAGTTACACATTAGTTTCCAAATTCTTTTCAAATTGCTGGTCATTCCCACAAAATCTGTTTTACTGTTTTAGTATTAGAATCAATTAAAAAGTGACATTTGCAGCAGCGTATTTCCAAAACGATGGAAAAATACTGATATCAATTTTATATAAAATTTTACTTGATGATGGCCCATTACAATTCTTTCGGCCCAAAGCCTTTGGAATCTTCTCATGAAAATGACTTAAGTCAAGTAATGCAAACTTTAACGGACAACTACAGTCCGGACAAATGGCTTGTCGCATCTTTATTCGGCTTGTGCGGGGGTGGTATTGCATATTTCTTTTACAAGCGAAGAACTCGTTCTCAAGGAACTTGCCAAAGGTCAAATAGGCAACAACCTAACAGAAATACTGACTTTGACTCTGAGTTTTCCTGTATTGGAGAGTTACCGCCTGAAGTATGAATAAAATTGAAATTCAGCAAAATGTTAATCTAGCACGTAGTCCTGCTTCATTTAGAAAGTAATAAATCATAATCCGGGATTCCAGATCCGCTCTCAAATATGGAATGCCGTATCCTACGAAGATCTTCTCAACCTTAGACTCACCTCTCAGTTCACGAAATACGACGTTGACACTGTTGTCGGACTCAATGGCAGGATTACTTCGTCGGATCCAGAGAAATATGACTTTTTCCAAAAGATCGCCCTCCAGTCATGTAAAATCACAGAACTAGAAAGTCCAATCGACCAGGATTTTTTTCTTAATCCAAACGTCCTCACTTGTTTGGAGATTCGTGAGCATAGCCTTATCCCCCTTGAAAACATTCGAGCCATCTTAGCAGTCAGTTCCAATTTAAAGCATTTGAAGGTACGCTTAACACTTAACGACGATACGGGTGGGATCTCAAATATCATTCTGGAAAACTTGCCATCCATGAAAAATCTAACCCATCTTCATATCAAGACGAGGATTCGCTACTCGACCGATACAAAAATCTATACTAGCTCTCCAGCTAACTTTCAATTCTCGACTCCGAAACTGATTAAATGTATTCATCTGGAAATGCCAGACTTGCCGGAATCTGAGCTGAGCAAGTGGAAATGCGTTTTGGACAAACAAATCAATCTCCAACGTTTCACTTCAACTTTGGGCAATGTGAGATGGAGATTTTATGAGCAAGTATTGACGCAGAATTCGGCAACTCTTGAAAATCTTGCGATAGAGGGGATCCGTGGATGGAATGAAGTTCTAGGAGTTGAAGATCCTTTTGACTGGAATATTTTTTCGGATTATGTAGCCTTAAAGTCTGTTGACTTAACTTGTTGTGCAGGTGGAGAACACGATTTGGTTGCTACCATCAATTTCGCCACAGTTCCTTGTGCAAATATTGAGGAATTTTTCGTCAGTCGGATTATCCTGCCACCGGAAGCTGTCGACAAAGTGTATACAGAAATGGTGAATTTACAGAGGGGTGCATTAGACCATATTGGGAATGCTGGACTTGAACGAGCAAACGAAAATGCTTGGTTAGTCCGACATGAAGACGAGAGGCGAATAGAAGGCTGGTTGGGTGATGAGAGACTGTGGGATTTTTGCGTGCATGGATTGATGGGTGTTGGTATTGCAATGATTATTGTATTTGCTGCAAGAACGGGATCAAACGTTCATTCAGTCTTGTCTGAAAATTTTTTACAACCGGATAAAAACCCACAGCTCGGATTGGAAAGTTATTAATGCACAGGAAAATTTATTTGATGAATAGCAATGTTTCAAATTTAACTACCCTTAAAAAGTTTCATGAGTCAAAATCAAGCATGAAGTACCAATAGTGAAATAACTTTAGAATATTCATCCAAGTTTGTATCAATTTGTACAAGTTTCAATTTCATCAAGCCCTCCTTATTTTCACGGAACTTTTGTGCTTTCTAACTGTATCAGAATGAATACTTTTCTCTTGGAAAGAATTTCAGGGAAATTGTAAGCAAGAGATGGCGTAAGAGCGGTTTCTTTAAGAAAATCCAAAGGTTGGATATGAGCATGAGGAAAATGCATTTCACGTATCTATTAGAGAGACAGTAAACTTTGTCGTAAAATTATGCCACTTTTATAGCTTAAAAACCGAAAAATTGAAATTAAATATTAGTTGTAAATTCCATGTGTATGAATAATGAATAGTGTGTCATTAATATGAATTATGCTACCGCACAAGAAAAGTAAATGAATTGTGATTCGTGGGAAAATTTACACAACGTACAAAGCAAATTGTGCAGTGCAGTTTCAGCGTATAAATATATTTGCATTTTATAATCTTCGCCGTTGTGTTGCTCACAATTGGATTAACCATTAACCTTATTTGATTTCTTAATTTGTACAAGGATCCAGTTTTATTTTCATGCAATTCATAATAAGCAGACGGGCAATTTTCGTTCTATGCTTTTGAGTCACTATTTATTTAATAACCATAATATCCGTAGACTCATTTGTACTGAGGTAAACTAAACAACTCCGGTTCAAATTTCTCCAAAGAAGGAACAATTAATGTGGCTTCTGCAGAAGATATATCAGTGCATTCAGCAGGAACCCAGACGACCTGCATGCCCGCGGCAATTCCGGACTTTACTCCGTTTGCTGAATCTTCAAACACCAAAACCTGTGCAAAAGCGCAGAAAGGAAAACCACATCAAATGCACAAAAGATATAAACTACATTTGATGAGTTACACAAAGAATATACAGAAGCATCTTCAATTTTCCAGAAAACTTTAATAACTTACATTTTTCATATCTTGCGGCGGTGTTTCAAATCTTTTCGCAGCAATCAAGAATTCCACGTGATGCTTGGATTTCAATTTAAAAGTAGAATTCTTGCTACTAGTAGCAATCGCTATAGGTATATTGTGATCCTTGAGGTGTCTCACGAGCTTCTCAGCTCCTGGCAAATGCTCAACGTACTTCTCAAAAACAACAGGATACAGTTCTTCAATTTCTTCAAGAAACTGGTTCACTGTTATTGGCAGGTTGGCATACTTTATGACAGCTTCAGCAGAACCTGCAGCAGTTCGTCCCATTGCGTTTCTTTTTGATTCAAGAGTATATTCCTTACCGTATCTCTGACATATTTGAGAAATTGCTTGCTCATAGCGTGGTTCTGTGTCTGAAAATTTTGATGAACGGAATTATTAGTTTGAATCGTCTCTAGAAAACTGAGAACCATCAAAACCATGTTTAAATCGCCTTGAATAATAATCAAAGCATTAAATAGGTTAAGGAGAAGAAAACACTCAGGATTACACATTTAAATTTTAGAATTATGCAAATTAGATTCAGGAATTTTACATTCAAACTTACTCAAAAGAAGTCCATCCATGTCAAATATGACATGTGTAACAGGCTGATATATTTTCTCGATAGTTCCCATAATTCCTTCCGGTGTGTGTTTTACACTAAATTTAATAACCAAAATATAACAGTCAAGTTTTTCAGTCTACAAATTCAGTCTGAAAACGTGAGTTGGTCCGGAGCTTGTATTATTGGCACTGGACTATTTCACCCGTTTATCAACTGACTCCTATTGCAGCAATGCAGTTGAGTTGTCAGCTGTAGAGCTGTTATATATGTGATAGTTTTTCCTTTCGGATAAAGTACTATTATTATACATGTGTAGGCAAGAAGTCTTACCACTTTCATAGCATGCATGTGACTGAAGGAAGAAAGTTTCAAGGTCATTGGGAGAGTTGAGCGATGACGGTCGATGGACGAATAAGAGATGGAGCCGAGTAGAGGTTGTAAGGGAAGTGCATAGATAAGGAGAAGCGTACTGTCACAACATTCCATAAACGTTGCTTGTCAGTGTTTTCATTCGTTCGTTATTCATTCCGCTAATGTAATGTACATGCATACAAAATTACTATAAATGCATGTTGTAAAATTAATTTTACATGCAATGCAGGCCAAACTAATAAACTGGCTCTTGAATGAATTTCATTTATGATCAACTGCTTATAGTTAATGCAATTGGCATTTCCACTGAAAGTTTATGCATCATATCTCAACATGTACTTTATTTATTTCATCCGTGGAATATTTTAATGTTTGTTATGCTCAAAATGATTGAGTTGGCTAAAAGTACATGTACATAATTTAAATACACAGTGCTATGATAAAATGTATTCCAAAGCAAACAAAAGTATGAATGTGCTTGCGGTTTGTGAACGTGATAAAGTATTGAATTGAGACATCATTCATCACATCATTGGAGTAAATTTGGTTTGTAATAGATTTTGAAGGAATGTTTACACAGATATGATAACACCTCGGCGTCGGATGCGATAAACAGTAATTTCAACTCTGGAAAATTTTATGATCAAAGATCTATTTCACGCCACACGCTTCGCGTGGCTTTTTTACAAATTACCATTTGATTTAACCTTCGTGATTCCTCTTCATCTAGAAGTGCATTGGATTCACTTTTCAACTAATAACTTTATGATGACTTTGATATTACCATCCATTGTGGCATTACATTTCCTTTGAATTGAATCCTAATTATACCACGAGTTTTTATTTATCTTATATCATTCATAGAGCATCAATTTCAGATGAAGAAAAAAGAATTTTTCGAAAGCTTGGTTAATTTTTAATAAAATTGTTTTACCTATTCCACTTCAATACCCGTTATTTCTATTAAGCATCAATTTCTATTCTTATAAAAAGGTAACTGCATTGTTTGGATTCATGCATTCGTGTCTAATTACAACGTTATCACGAACCGTGTTGGTTCGTCCTACCGTGTAGAACGAAATCATGAAAAAATGTAAAACTCAAATGTAATTGTAGATATCACATCACATGTACAGTATCATTATCACAGTTGCAAGTTGCAACATAGTATGACCTAAAAGACATTCTTATTACGAGATCCTCAACCTACATCACTCCCCTCATGAAAATAAATGCATTTTCCTAGTGTGACGGGACACTCTGGAAGGAGCTTATTTATAAGAAAGCTCCACACTCACACTAATATATAGATGATACAACTCTTGCCGCATGTTATATTCACGAAGGAGCATTTACCCAAAACTGCACAAACTTACTTTGAAGCTGGTGGTCTGCTTCTTGCCGGTCTGGACAGAGTATGTGATGTGGTTGATTCATGAGGCTCATAATCTTAATCGGGTGAATGATTTATGAGGACATAATAAGGGCTCCTTGCATCTTCAACGAGCAAACTATGACTTTCTTTTCCTTTTTCTTCTTTCCACTTTCTTTCTCCCTCTTTAAGCCAACATACACACTCACGCATACACAGAGAAAATTGTTCTTCTTCTCATTCCAACTTTCTTTTCCGCCACCACCATTTGTGAACCAAGTTTTTTCTTTTGTACATTTGTCGGCGCGTGAAACTGTGCACATGATGATGAGTTACTGCCGGGATTAAAAGCATTCATCTCTACTTTGGCGTATATACTCACTTTCTACAGCTCTCAGTATTTGTAAAAATGAATATATTTTCTTTACTTGCCGGATGAGAGTACAAATACTTGGAAATATCCCTTTTCCTCAAAATATTTTAGAAAAAGAGTTTAGACCTTTTGCCTTTGTAGTTTTTCTTTGGATTTTTAGGTACGACTAATATGTCTATTATGCAAAAATAATTCTCCATTCACCCTCCACAAAGGAATGACTGTGAGCCGGCGGACAGCCATAATCACGTGTCAGGATGCAAATGTAAAATTATGAATTTCTTCCTTGCATGGAACCCCACCATAATTACAAAACCATTTTCGCTGTTTACGTAGGCGTCCCATAATATATTACAATCACATCTGTATTTTCTCATAAACAGTGTCACAGGGTATTTTAGGTAAACGATGTGCATTATGGTTCTTTGTGTATTCGAATGAAAGAGAATTTGGAAATGGGTATTTTTAATATTCCAACTTCATTTGTAAGGTTTGTCAAGATGCTTGCTTCGTTTAAGATCCTTTGTGAAAAGACAGGTGCTTTCATGATGTGTCGGAATGGCTCATATTTATTACTACGCTTTTGTCAAATCTTGGAAAGTTTGAAAAAATTCCTGCTGGCTTGTTGAAAAGTAATTAGAGGAAAGGTAAAAGTGCCTCTGTAGACACAGCTGGGACAGATGTGAACTAAACTCTTGACTTCTTTCCAACATATTGGTGGCTGATCCATTTTTATACAGATCAGATATGTTTGTCAGTTTCTTTTTCTAATTTGAAGAAAGATGAACAATAGTCAAATTAATGTCTTTCTCGTCATAAATAATTCAAAGCCATTGCTTTGTCAGAAACGTGTTTATTTTCTGTTCGTAAAGCTTTCGTTTCTTTTGTTTGTCAAAATCATTCACTGCCAAATAGACAGGTATTGTTCTAGTCTGCAACTTTTTCGACAGTGGTTGGCAGCTGGAAATAATTTACATTACTGTGAATTCTTAAACTCCTAACGTATATTTTCCAAACTTCTGATACCATCTACGATTCCGTTCTATCTACAAATATCGTTGTTCCATTAAAACATAAAATAAATAATATAAATATTACACTAAACATCAGCATGCCTCCTTACAAGCAACCGCGCATACCTGAGTATTTGTAAATAATACACTTATCGCTTGACATTTTTATGAGAATAATTTTGACAGTGGTAGATTAGTCATGAAAATTTTCCCTGTTTTGTAGTAAACGAATGATAGGTGGCTGTCTCCAATTTTATCTTTGAAAACTTGCCTCCATCGTCATGTGGAGATTTACATGCAAACCCTATTTTAGGTGCTTGAGGTAGTAAGCGAATATTAAGGATCTCTGTACGAGTAAATGCAGTAGCAATACCATGACGCCTTCCATGTCTCCACGAGTCGAGGAAATATTTCCATGAGATATCTCACAGCTGTGTAATAAGTTTCTAAACGTAGAGGAATAAATCAGTCTTACCTGTCGTGACTGTCGGTATCATGTTCTAGTTTAACTTGCATTGGAATAGTAAACGCAAACGAGTCTAGCTGCGAAATAACATTAGACATTTTCTCCGAACTACATATTTATATCTTTGCAACACGGATTCCGCATCATGCTAATTTATGTGAGCAGGTCATGGACGGTCACCTGTCAGACGAACGAGAATACCTTTAATATAATACTGATGCACATGCAAATGACATCAAGCCACACCCTCACCCCTTCCCAAAAATCACGAATCACTAAGAAATTACAGCTGACATGTGGTGCTAAAGTAGGATGACATAGTGAAGGTGACTTTATATCAAAGTCAACCTAGAAGTCCACAAACAGTAGCTGACTTCACTTTTTCCTTCGAATCAGAATAAAAAAGAAAGGATTTTGTGTGCGTGAGATAAAACAAAAGTGGATCAAAGAGCATAACCATAAAAAATATCAAATCGAGTTTTCCAACATTTTATGAAAGATTTGTTTTTCCATTTCAATTCCTTCCATTTTCGCTCCTTCCCATATCCAACCAAAAGGCTCTTTGTCAAATCAAATCTTTGTTTCAATCTATTTTTAAATTCAAATCTTTTGCTATCCCTATAAATTCCCCATCTCCAGTCTACAACTCACATCAAACGAAATATCTCACACGTTTCCTTCCAGCAAAAAATATCCTCTACTTTTCAGTCTCGACAATCTTCCATATAATAAACTCTCCAAACGGGCATAGATCACTAGAATAAAAAAAATCTTCTACACATCCCCTTACCCTCCACCAATGCCTTCACATAAAACAAGAACAACATCTCTGCTGGGCTCCCAAATCACCCGGCATGTTTCCATTTTCAAAGGGAATGGAAACAAGAGTAATAGATCGTGACCGACAGGCAAACTCTCAGTGTTTTCTTTCCACATGTTTTCTCTCCTCTCCCTCAGACATTTGTTTAGTTATTGAAGTAGCTCAAATGCTAAATGGAAAGCAGTTAACCTTTAAATCTAAACGGGAGTAGACATTCTGTGAAAAATAAAGGTGACTCGCTCTACAAAACGACATCAACCGCATTGCTTCGACAAGGGAAAACGGCAATGTTCCGCATGCACACTTTATTTTCCTTTAAACTAACCCCATGAATGCTTCTCTCGAATAGCAAGATGATGTTCATTTCTCAACAAAAACATATAAAGACACTTAAATAGGTAGCCCTCTATGAAGTTTCTCGTTACGAGATAGTGTCAGGCCAAGCTATACAAGTTGTAACTATCCACCAGAATGAAATTGGTGTAGGGGACAGTGACGCGAATCTACAAGGGCATATTTTTTCTTTTTGCAAATAATAGTTCCAAAAAACGGCAAACATATGAAGTCATCCCGAAATCCATTGAATGAGCAGAATCCAAGCATAAATTTTTTATTCATCTTATTGACTCCCACAGACAGTCGACTACATGGCTGTAATAATGCTTGTATATACATATGTAGTGCACACATTCATTTGGGAAAATATTCTATGAGGAAAGCAAGATTTGCGTACGATCCTTGTGATCCTTTCTAGTTGACTGTATTCATTCGTAAGAGTTCGCTCTATCTTACCTTTAGTAACATCAAGTGATTATACGTTATAAAGTGTAGTCCGTTCGTGCCTTTTTCTTCCTAGGAGTGATCTGCAAGAGGATTATTTAGTGAAGCTGAAACGCATAAATCTTACTCTTCTCAAGCAAACTAAAATGCATAGACTAACGTAAACATTTGGAGCGGATGGAAAAGACGGGGGAAAGGATATCTGTAAGCCATTCATACACTTTCCTTTTTCTCCCCTTTCTGACTTTATATCCTGTTTGTTAATATTGTTGTATTGAAGAGAACAAGTGGTATATTGGATACACATCTCTTTTCAAAAAAGGTGGAATAGCTTGTTCATTCCTCTTTTTTGTATAGTATCCAGTGTTTCTGGAAAAAAAGATTCAAAGTGTCCTTTGCCATTTTAGCATTTGGTCCTCATGTCAGGAAGTAAAATGGGAATGGCTATAAATACCCCAAAGGTGATAGGGTATACATGAGGGATGAAGATATATATTATGCATACAATGTACACTAGTGGTAGGCGTGTGTGTAGGTATGTTTACTTATCTTAGAAAAAAAGGCGACCATTGTGTATCGTCCTTTACTGGATATGTAATGCATTCACAAAGTGATAAAGTACTCTTGTCCGATTTCTGATGTTGAATTTACTCCACTTGAGTGGTCTCCCTTGCCCACATGGAGTCTGTCCACCCGAATAAATTTTCCAAGGAGAAATGCACACAATCTAGAGGGGAATTTGGTCTAGCGGAAACCAATGTCATATCATTGGTATTTTTGTCACTGTCCTATGGAACCCCGGAGGCAGATTATACCACGCATGCATAATTTTACATTGTTCTAACAGCCATTCCCTGGCACAACCTTTTTAAGCAGTTTTGAATATAAAAGCTTAGTCAGTCTCTTTGGAGGAGAAAAAGCAATCTAGACATGCACATTTTAGGAGACGAATTCAAACACTGCGACAATGGGAATGGGGGTTTGTACCCTAAAAAAGAGGAAAGCCTTTCAAGCCAGAAAAAGAGAATGATAAAAACAGTGAGACTTTTTTCGGCTCCTTCCACACTCCAGTTGTTATTGCAGAAGGGCGAGCTGTTTAACTGTTTATGACCGCATACCAAACACATGTGGCGTATTTTATATGGAGAAAGCAAGGGATACACAAAGGAATAAGGTCATGTTTTTAATGACAGAAATCAGTTTTATGACAACTATGTCAGCTCCCCATAGACGGGATGGCCTTTAGCAATGGGAGATAGGTACATATATATGTAACATTGCACTTTTATCCAACAGCGTTCTTTTCACTCCATTTTAATCCATGTCGATTCCAACTTGACAATAACCTCGCGCATTCGGAAAGCTCAGAGACTAGGATTGAAGCTTGTATGTGAAGACTACTTTGCCCCTGGTGTTTTGTCCTGTTTGTCAATGTTGTAACCAGTGCACAATGAGAGAACGACATTCAAAGCCATCCATGAAAGTCAAAGGATTTAATACGGGCCTTTATGGGAATGAAAGTACGCTATTAAATTGCACTTGTTCACTTTCTCACGCTCTCTCAATTGATGTGGTGCTGGATTTTAGAAGGAGCGCGTGTACATAGACTTATTTTTCCAAGAATATGAGTATTTAAAGAGGGAGAATGTTGTAAAAAATATTAAAAACTCGTGCTCCTCATCCTCCTCCATATTTTTCGAANTAGACTTATTTTTCCAAGAATATGAGTATTTAAAGAGGGAGAATGTTGTAAAAAATATTAAAAACTCGTGCTCCTCATCCTCCTCCATATTTTTCGAACAAAGGCAAACCAAATATAATATTTGAAGCTGGGAAGCTCGGCACAAAAGAAATATTAAATTTCACATGTAATCTCTCATCAAAATCCTCTTGGAAAATACACATGTCTCAATTTCAAATCCATCATCAACCTGAAAAAAAGTCTTTAAGCTGGATCCTGTAAATAAGTAAGATTACCGATTGAGGTTAGCCTCTTAACTTTTGTAAAATAGCCGTATAACGTTTTCATTCTCTCTGAAAACTCTTTTTTGATGATATGTGCTGAATATCAAGTTTGCTTTTATTACATCCATTTCTCTGTGTGGCACAAAGATTTCAAGACTTTTCCTTTTCTTCATCCCTCATTGTACGGCCCTGTTTACCCATTTTAGGTTTTACTAAAACCTTTGCATCATCTTCCAGCTCAGCAATTTTATACCTTGAGTCTCATGTCCTGTATGGCGTTAATAAATCCACGATTCAACATGAATTTTTGGTGCATGTATCCATATCCCTGTCCCTTTTTCGTCAACTTTCTTCCTCTCTCTCTCTCTTTCCTTCTCTTTTCCTACAAACCAATTTCCTTTTTATTGATCCACCTCTCACAAGCTACCGGTTGAGAAGAAATAGCGTCCTTCTCAATGTGTTTGTACTCTTGTACAAGTCGATACTTTGGAAAATAGGAAATAAAAGGAGAAAATGTAATAAGAAAAAGGGAAATGGCCTTATTAGAAAGAAAAAGATACATAAAAATGTATCATCATACATATAAACTCTCTCATTTCACCTTCACCTGTATCCCATTCCCTTTGCCTCCCCACAACACCACAACCGCAGGAGCCGAGCTGAAAGGTATGTAGTTATTGGATGTGTGGGATGCATAGTCATTTACAAGAGTGCATGTGTTAGAAAGCCGATGCGGTACAAACTAATTCGACTACCTTTTTCCTTTACAATCCTCTTGCTCGGTGAAAAGGCGAGTTTGTAACGTTGCCAAAGCTTAAAACGTGCAAACCCTAGCCTGGGAAAAAGAAGACGGATATATATGAAACCCTGTTCCAAAATGTAAACGCAGAATATCCACTAAAATACGGAGAGGGCAGTGGAGGAAAATGTAAAGAATTTTGAGGAGACGTTCGAGCTCGGATTGCAATAGGAAAAAGGGAAATATCCATCACGAGAGTGAAAGTTTTGCTAACTTGCATGTGCATGAGTGACTATCTAGGTATTATTTTTCTTGTATGCAGTAGTAAAGAATAGTACACAGATTGGGACACACTCATACTCACTTCCTTTTTCTTCGCTATATGTATTCAGTGAGGGATAGATGACGAGCTCATGTGAGTTGATTGAAGTGAGTTCTCCGACTACTGTGACAGTTCTCTGAATCAGAAAAAAAACTTTTTGTGCACACGAACGACTATGAGAAAGCATAGAGGATACTGAGAGAGAGAGAGAGAAACTTTGTCATGAGAAGTCCCAACTTCTGAAATGGTAAATGTCTCTGTATATCTTCTTCTGGTACACAGGATGTACGGAAAAGGATGAGAGAAGAGGAGGAAAAAAGACCACGTAAGAAATGGCAATCGTCATTCCATCAATATATTACCAGAAGGAACTTTAGCCCCCGGAATCGATTTGTATTGTTGTAGCTTTCCTTTGAAATGGAGAAAATATCTCTGTAAAACCATTTCCTTCAATTCATTCATCCATCCAGTCATTCATTTATTATTCTCGATCGTTTTGTTAGAGCTAGCTGTGCAAGTTTGGAATATAGAAAGAGGGATGTAAAAAAAATCCTGGCCAAAACATATCGAGAAAGGTAGGTAGTATCATTGTATCGTGTTTCGCTTTGATTTTTACGGCCTGTTCTCAGCTTTTTCTTTTCCTCTTGAGCAATGAGAAAGCAAGTGAGGAAAGAATAGAGAAATGTCTCTGGGGATGGTGTTCTCTTCTGTGCAAACACCCACAAGACCGGTGAGTTGTACCAGTTGTACGGAGGATTTTTTTTCTGGGGCACTTTACCCGAATAAACTTGAATGTGTGGTGTACAATCACTGGGCTAAAATGTCTTTTTGACTTTATATTCTTGTCTAGCTCTCTTTTAGGAGAGAAGGAAATATAGAGGAAATTCTCATTGCTCATGACTTCTCCCCTGCTCTCTGTTGCAAAGGGACGGTTGAAAATAAAAATGAAAAGAATTGAATATACTCTCTCAGGTGACATATAACATTCATCTCAGGGAAATATCAAGAAAATCAGCTTAATATCCTTTTTCCAAATGGAATCATCAAAGAATAAAGGTAAAAGGAGAGATTTATCGGATATCATTGAAATGGTTGATTATTGTAATTTATTATCCAAATGAGGTTATTGCCTTGCCTCAAATAAATAGCTCCTTTTTCTCCAGCTTTGACAAGTTTTTTTTGGGAGGGATCAGTGGAAAAAATGCAAAAAAGGAAATCTC